>MOOZ01000721.1:168666-179389 GCA_002930495.1 Cecropterus lyciades | reverse complement strand
TCAAATAAAATGCAGACCACACAATCAATACAAGTACAAAAACTAAGACACACTTTTCTCCTTTCGAGAAAAACTGCGAAGCTTTCCTTGGAATTAATTAAATTTGACAAACAGCCGTGGTTGTTTTGATTTATTTTTACAACTCAACTCCTGCGACGTTCCAGAATTTATTAAAGTGTATATAAATGTAGATACTACTGCCAACGGTTATATAAAGATTCCGTGGTGTGGAAGGGCACACAAGAAAATACATAAACACCCAGACCTATAGTTTTTTTAGTATAATATAAATGTATCAAACGAGCATACAGTGAACTTGATAGTAAGTGGCCACTGCCCTTCGTCATTTGTGATCAATTCCAGATTAGAGTCTTACCTGACGTTGGTCACATATGTGTTGCTTTACCTCCTTTAAAAAAAACGCTTTTGACACTAATAGCCCCACACTAGGATTTACTCTTGTATTGTGGGTGCCATGGGCACACAAAGATGAATACACAAACTCCCAGACCCAGAACAGAAATCTAAACTCATCATTCAGATTTCTGTTTGGCCGGAGATGGAATCTGGGACCCACTGAGTGTCAGTCCGGCATGGTGACCGCTCCACCATGTGGGTCGTCCCCTGAAGACTAAGTTGATATGCCTCGAGTAAGTATGTCTCCCTTACCCCACCCTTCAGATCAGAACAAAGTAGCGCTTAATACGGCTGTTAGACAGAAATAGATGAGGTGGTGGTGTCTCGAGAGTCAAACTACAAGGCTGTACCACCTTTAAAAAGTTATTAAGTAGTATAGTAGGTATTAGAATACTAATGAAAATACTAGTAACATCGTTAAAAACATTAAAACGATTTGATACCCATAATGTCGTAATAGTATAAAAGTCGACCCTCCCCCCCCTTTCCCCTATTTCCAGGCGCAATTTTTTTAACTATATACCCTATGTCACTGTTCAAATTGAGACGATTCAAATGATGTCATACGTCAAGCTGTTTTAGCTATAGCGCGTGTCAAAGATATAGACATACATACAAACAAACAAACATACATACATACGCTCCAAAAACATTACCCTCTTTCTGACACAGTCGGGTAATAATGTTAGTGGGAGATGTACAGGTTTATTCATGGATATTTCATAATAGGTAGTTATCACGTACACGTTATTTCAGGTGACGTAATATTTACGATCAAATATGATCATAACCGTTTTAATTGTTATTTATCTGTTATATTAGGTATATTATTTTGTAAAATATTTTAGTTATTGCACATTGTCTATTGAATTGTGAAATAAAAAAGCTCTAAAATTAAAAGCAGTTTCTAATGAAGCATAAAGAGAAAATAAGTAATACATATTCAAGTAGTTTTATTTCATCATTTTCGGGATGATTGGGGGATAGCCTTTATTTTACTTGCTTTCTAAGCTATAAAATTTATTGAACTGAAATATTAAATTTTCATTCAGGTGTTTTATAAAAAAAAGTTTATATTCTTAATAATAAATTATAATATGTTTTTGGTACTAACTTAACAGGGCGAATGCGGGGTTATTTTCAAGGGAGTGGGTACGTTCCAACCAGGTGTCTAGTTAAGTTAATGGCCATGAATCACAGAGATTGACAGTGAAGTTCATTTAACAGTAACTTTGTTCAAATTAGTCCAATCTATAGAAATACAACACATGTTTCAAGAACAATTGTTAACAGAAAACTACTTTGGCTCCAATTTAGTTCACATTTCAAAGGACTTCTGACGAACAGCTTTTTATTATGTTGGCACTAAATGTACTTCGCGTGAACAATATTTCAGAAAACAGGGCCTATAACATTTAAACAAGACAAAATATTAAATTAATATATTAATTTATTATTGCTGAATTATCCGCTATTTTTATGATTTTTGGCTTGTATTATATATTATGTATAATATTAATTTGATATATTTAACACGTCATTATTTATATATAATTATGAATAGATAGATATTATGAATAGTATATTATACCTTCGTACGAAATACTTATAAGAACTGCTTTAAGATAGCATTATTTTTTATTTATTTACATTATGTTAGCAGCCGCGCGGCTCAGACAGCCATATTGCGGCGGTTTCGTCGAAAATTCTACCTGATGGCAGTTTAGGGTTGCACCCAATAACTTCTCGGAATGACAAAGCGTCCTTTTGTCCCCAACGTCCTCGGTCGTTCACTTTCTTTTTTAGTCGAAAACCTTAAATGATTTCGAATAGTTTTAACCTCGACTTTTCTTGTGAATATCGGATTTATGTTTGCACTAATACTTTTGCGAAGTTTAAAGAGTTCAATGACTTGGTAATCTTTGGCTTGTATGCGTTATTTTTCTATTATATACTTCTTTGGTTCCATTAAGGGTATTTTTTGATATGAACAAAGTACTTGATATCAATTTTAATTTGTGACGTTTAGATAAATTACCACTGTCACGTAGAGTCCGGTTTCGATTTTCGGTTTGTCAATATTAGGTTTCAAGGAACCCGATTATTAATATCGTGTGAATAATATGATCTAAGCTCAATTTTTTTTTTCATTTTTTTTTCACGTTTTATGACCTTACAGACATACTTAGGAATGAAAAAAGAAATTTTAAAATCGCACATATAAGCAAATATAAATTTAAAACGATTAATAAAGTTTTGTTAAGTTACATACAATATAAATTACCAGTTTTTTCTCCAACATTTGAAACGTAAGTCGTGTTTATTTGTGTTAATATAAATTTGGAGTCTATTTTTACTTCCTTCAGTTTGTTTAGAGTCACGGTCAGATAACTGGTTTCATATGAAACGTAAATGGTAACACAGAACGAGTCTAGCGATGTTGCGCAATGAGTTCGAACTTTCTGTTTCAACCGCTGAACGTAATGTGTTATTTTGTCTGTATATTATTTTGAAATAACTATTGAACCCTCAATTGACACCTTTAAAATTAAAGTGTCCGTAATAATAAAATAATAGCACTATACATGTCGAAATTGCTTAAGGCATTTAATTTAAACAGTAAAGAAAAACATCGTGAGGAAACCAGCGCTCTATAAAAAAAAGAGTTCTCAAAGGAGTGTGAACCTTACCAGTTCACACTTGGCTTTACGGTGGACTGTGGCCTAAAACTCTCACTCGGAGAGAAGACCCGTGCCCAGCAGTGGGACAATGATGGATTGATGATGACTTAATTTAAAATTATATGAAAAATCAAAGTGAAAAATACAAATCATGAAATAACTTGTGTCATCTACAAATAACATGTACGTCCTCAGGAGTCAGAAGACCATGCAAATGTGACTGGATTAAGGTAAAATCCCTGTTCTAATATGGGCATATATCCATGGGTAACAATGATCACGTAAGATCAGATGGACCACGTACTCCTTCACAGAATGATTATTTATAAAATGAGTACATAATTAAAATATCGTTTTTTTTTCTATCGAAACACATTTGCACATTCTAATCATTCATAGCGGTGAATTGGTATCGTATCATATCATGGGCGGATGGTTATCGTGAAAAAAATCTTTGAATAATGTATTTAAATGTAAGAAATTCTTTAATGATACTTTTAGGCATGTCGTTTCTTGACGACGTTATTGTGCATCGCTAAAGCGAGTACATTTTAATCAAGTCCTTATGCTTTATAGTACGGAAGTAGCAAACGAGCATGCAGTCCACCTGATGGTAAGCGGCTACTGCCGCCCATGGACATCTGTAATCAACCCTAGATAAGGTCAACATCTCACCTAAGGTTAGCCACAGATGCGTCGCTACCCCTGAGGACTGAGATGGAATGCCTCGGACAAGTATATCTCCCTTACCACACCCTTCAGACCCGAACACAACAGCGCATAACACTGCTGTTATTGGGCAGAAATTGGTGTGGCGGTGGTGCTTCCGGAGTCGAACCACAAAGAGTTCTACCACCTTCAAATACTCAAATTCTTATACGCGCATAACTGCGAAAAGCTGAGGTAAGTTATACAACACGTGTGTCAAAGGAAGGTACCAACGTCGTAAAAGCGCAATAGACTTGAAGCCGTGACGGAGAGTCAAAAAAGGCACTGCCCCGTCCTTCATTACTCATCGCACGAATGCCTCAAAGACGCCACTCGCGATTAATCAAATTAATTACGTTCATTTCCTCGCGTAAGAGGCTGGGGCGTTTGGCTTAAGTCGTAAGAAAAAGCGATTTGATATCATGATTGTTTTGACCACGAAATAGACCCTATTTTTTAATGACTCGTTGTATATAATATAATTATAACAGTTGTGATGTTAAATTAGAGAAAATAAAATATATATAAAATGGAAAATAAATTCAGATACAATTTTATATAATATGCCAATGTTTAAAAACCTGTATCGAATAGACCGTAGATAATAATCAAACTTACACATAGTTCCAAATTCAATACCAACCAAAGTGACATCTTAAAAATTAATTCAAATTTCCGATCTGGGCCTGCGTAACGTAAAGATTACGTGACAGGTTATGGGGTTATGTCATGGTATCACGAGATTGGGTTATGATAATTATCATCACATCA
Source organism: Cecropterus lyciades (assembly GCA_002930495.1). Classification (NCBI taxonomy): domain Eukaryota; kingdom Metazoa; phylum Arthropoda; class Insecta; order Lepidoptera; family Hesperiidae; genus Cecropterus; species Cecropterus lyciades. The sequence goes on along the minus strand of MOOZ01000721.1, from coordinate 174,812 downwards.
TCATAAATTTTAATTGCATATTGTTTCTTACATAACAGTAATCAAGATCTAGCTAATATTTGCACATTAGTTAATTACTTATTAGTGAATTAAACATCTGTTTGGATTATGTTAGAGCCTAGATAAACTCATTAGTAGGCAAAATAATGTAATACGAGCCGATTGTATTAAATATCTCGACCGCTGCAAATTGTGTAATATCATTCTATAACTAATTAGGTTATACGGTTATCGGTATGCAATCTTTTGAAATTAATAAATAGACAAAAGTTTGCCTTTTTTATTTGTCTGCATTGTTAAATTATGTAACATATATGTAATTAGAACTGTAATATTTAAGATAATGAGATATAAAAAATACTGATTATTAGATCTGCAAATGTAAACATTAAATTGATTTATAGAATCGATGAGCCTAAAATAATGAAGTTCCAAACTTAGTTTAGTTAGAAATACATCACTTAAATAAGCCTCTTACTTGATTTGAAGAATAAAGAAAGAAAATCTTCTTCAAAAGTATAATTGTAGTTACCTTTTGTTTTTTTTTGTTTTATATTACAAAAGTACATATACTTAAATGGGCACCGAGGCCAATAGAAATGTAAAACAAATTTCTGATACTTGAGTATCCGAAATCATGGTTCAGATTAAAACATTTCGATCGTCATGTACTAAAATTTGAAATAAATATATACAGATAGATAGGTAGAAAGGGAAAAAAACTGTGTAATTATGGTTACCGCCATTCAAAACAGCAGAAATAAAATATGCATACTTCAAAATGAAAATGAACCGTTTGATTATTTTCCACTTAATAACATATAATACTTATTATTATGTACTTACATATCGCTGACAATTGTCAATTACACCACACATAGTCTACAAATTTCTATCAACATCTGTGCCGGAAATACTGTGTTAATTTTGATGTTCTAATAGATTATGACATAACTAGTTCGTAGAACATAAATTAATACTAATACAATAGATATATGTAATAGAAAGTCGGTTTGCATTCGGAAGACTATAGTAAATTAAAGCGATTTCTTCCATAATTTTAATTAAAATAGGTTAGTCACGTGTCAAACGCGCAAAATGACTAACAGCAAAACGACAAAAGAGCGAGTGAAAAAAGGACAAATAAGTTCATGTCTTACAGATCAATTCCCGCTTATTCCCACTAGACTCCCCTCTGTGTAACTTAACATTCATTACATCTTTAAACCCCCAGTTTGACTTATAATCATAATAAAGGTGTTACAAGACCGGTACACATATTTCTAACATGAAGCAGCAATTGATTCGTTGTAAGGTTTTCAATGCCTGCTGACGTGACCATCTTAGTCTTCGGGCGTGGGTCTTCTATGATTGACTTCAGATAAAACCTTTTCTATGAGGAGTTACACAAATGTTTATTAGGTCATTGCTCAAACAAAATCAGTCCGTAGTAAATAATTATTTATTATACACAAATTCATTGTAATATAACTTTAGCTAATTCTCTATAAGTATATTAATCATGTTAGAAAAATATTATTCTTAGACTCATTTTTATTATTGACATTCATTCTATCTCAATAGATCAATATTAATTAATTTATTATTTAGAATTTTAATTTCAATATATTTATTTACGTTTGTCCTAATTAATTGTATTCATAAAAATTGTATATTATTATCTTATTTTTATTAATTATTATTTATTAATTATATTTTTACACGACCTGTTTACTTCAACTTTTGCAAAATAATTTATGTAAGTGTATGCTACGTTGGTGAACCTTTAATAAATAAATAAATAAGACCTCAAGACTACGGATGTTATATATAAAGATAAAAGACAAATCCGCTGAATTTCTTGCCGGATCTTCTCAGTTAAGGTCGTGTTCCGATCCAGTGGTAGTGTATGAAAAAATATTGTAACTGACAATTCGTAAGTGCCCCTAAAGGCGTATACAAACTAAATCTTTGGCCAACCTCTGATAATAATAATCCAATCTTATCTAAGGTTGATTATAAATGTCCATGCGCGACAGTGGCTACTTACAATAAAGACCCGCTCGTTTGATACTTCAATTTTAATAATAATAAAATTCGTTAAATCCAAACCGTTGTCACATTTCATTTTATCCGTTAACTATTAACCGCGTCTATTGTAGTTCCCCAAGATTTGACTATGAGACCCGCTTGCCCGCATTCTCTCACGATCAGGTGTTTTTTCTTTCTATTCCCATCCTACCTTAACCTGTCCCTTAAGATTAAGAACCCTTATATATTGTTTGCGATTATGCGTTGAAATTTTATTGTTAACGTTACTTAGCTGTGTTTTATTAGTTATAGCGTAGAGTAGATAAAAGTAAAAGTAAGCAAGTAAAATGTATTTTTTTTACATTTAGTATGTTAAAATCGGCTATTAACTATTTCTATGAACCTATTTTGCTGATTGTTATTCAACAATGTTGATGTATTAAAGGAATGAAATATTTAGATTTTTTATTTAAAAATGTTCAAATGTTATGTCTGAGACTAACACCATTTAATAATAATGAGTGACTAATTGTCTTTAAGGGCATCATTAAAATTATTTATACTAAAATAGTCTAAGATTACTTGTAGACAACTGAGTATGCAACTAGTGGCGCCATCTTTTGATGAATAGTAAAAGTTAATATAATTTGACAACCCGCGTGGCGGAGCGGTCACCATACCGGTCTGACACGCAGAGGGTTCCGGGTTCGATCCCCGGCCAGACAGACATCTGAATGATGAGTTTAGATTTATTTTCTGGGTCTGGGTGTTTGTGTACTCGTCTTTGTGAGTGTTCATGGTACCCACTACACAGAAGAAAATCCTTATGTGGGGCTAGCGTTAGGTGGGGAGTGAGGAAAGCGTTATTATAATTATTTATGAATAGCCACAACGCTATACGCTTTTGGAAAAAACTTTATACTTTTATTTACGATGTCCGAATCGTAAACGTTCCAGATTCATTATGCTAGACCTACCTGGCGACCGACCTAATCTGGCGCAATTGAGTTCGCCCAATGACCGTAAATCCCCATTTTTCAAGAAAGCTGATAAAAAGAATGAGGCGAAAGTCAATTAACTGAAACCTTGAGTTAGGTCGCCGAGAGTGCTAATTAATATTGCCTAGATTTATTCTCCGTTAACCGTTCTCGCGATCCCTTTTCAGTCGTTCATTGAAGAGTGAGTCAAAGTTGGTTTTGATTCTTTTCAAAAACAAGTTTTTTTCGAGGATTTACTCCTCATTCTATCTCCAGCCTTTAATATTATTCCTGGAAATAGACCGTAATGCTGGATATATTCCTAACTACCATCGTATTATTGTTCCACACTTGGGTGTAGATCTATTCTTAGAATGAGATGGGTTTCGGTCATCGACTACGAAATTTAGTTTTTTTACTTAAGACTAAGAAGTGTACATTTTTTCACCTTTTTTCCTTTATCGGTAAAAAATATATTTTTTTATGATCGAGAAAAGTATATTATTCAATTATATTCGTCGTTATTCCTAAAAAGTCGAAAAATTGAAATATAAGATTTTACAAAATTACTCTAAAACGAAGTATCAAAGGCAAGTTTGTCGCCAAATCCTGATTCAATGAAACAACACGAACACTACAACTAGCAACAGGGTGTTACTAAATCTGTATCGTATCTACAGCGTGTTCGGAATATGTAGTGGCTTATCCGAAGCCATAGAGGCGGTGAAACAGAATTATTTATGAGACACTATCGTATGATAATCGATGCCCCGCGACGAACCACACCTATGTTATGTATCAGACACAAAAACATTCGTGTCTATTCAACTACTTAGTTATTTACTTACTAACTTAGTTTCTAACTTACTTACTATATCTTTTTTTGATTGGAGTAACAAACGCTCCTTACTATGAGGTCACTGCTGGCCGTAAACATCTCTATGCCTCTCAGTACGCCTCATGTCTGACGAAACATCATTCTAACCACACCGTTAAATATGAGGCATGCAAAACTTGACATATTGTATAGGTCGATTTCAACCTACAAGCATTTACGTGTCGACCTCATGGAGTCGCTTATGAGGTCGATCACAACTACGCCACGTCTGTCAAGCACTACGTTCTGACGTGAAGGGTGTGGTAATGTAAAAATATGTACATGAGGCATTTCAACTTTATCCTCAGGATTAACCGTTTAGCCTACCTCAATTAGAACTATAATCTTATTAGTTCGTTACTCGTTATTTATTACATTTTCATAAAAATAATCTTACTACCACGCATTTAGTGTATTTTTGTGTTTATTAAAACAAAATCGTAGTTTTATGAAGTTTTATGAAGAATAAAGTTAATCTATTGTGTTCTTGGCGTTCTGACCTTAACTTTGATTTAGCTGAAATAATTGACCTCTGAAAGTGAAATGAAGTTTTGATTAGTTTATCGTTTTAAATAGAAATTTGTTCTGTGTTATCTAGATTTATTTCTACAGAATCATATTTGAAATCTAGGCTTACTTTATCTAATATTCAAAGATGATTCTGTGGCTTTGTTTTTTTTATAATTTCGGAGGCTTTGACGTCTTCTTTGTGGCTTCAATACATTGTCTTGAGCAGTAGCCTTAGTCTAGACCAGGGGTCGGCAACGTTTTGTCGGCAGACATGGGCCACATAATAAAAAATAGATACAGGCGGACTGCACTTCTAAGATATTTTTGCATTTGCATCCACCAAAAGCAAAATTAATTATTTCCGTTTCATTAATGAATCGATAAAAACATCATGAAGGGAATACAAAAACTAATATAAAACAAATACTTCAAATTACTTAAAAAGTAATTAAAAAACTTAAAAAAGTAAATAAGGTATAATTAAAAAAAAACCGTCGCGAGCCGCAAGAAGCTAGGTCTCGGGCCGCATGCGACCCGCGGGCTGCGCGTTGCCGACCTAGACAGGTCTAGACAATGGCAGACGTCTGATTCGTATTTTCGCTGTAATTCAAACGGTGTTACAACTCTTAGCGTCACGACTGGAGCACCCTATTATTTCTGTCTAATAATAGCAGTTTGCGCTGCTGTAATGAGATCTGAAGGGTGTGGTAAGGGAGACAGACGTATCCGAGACGTTTCAACTTAGTACTCAGGGGTAGCAACACATCTGTGGGTAACTTCAGGTATGACACTGATTTTATCTGGGGTTAATTACAAATGTCCATGTCTGTGGCTACTTACTATCAGGTGAACTGCATTGTCGTTTGCTTCTACCATATTATAAAAGAAATGCTGCCGTATTTTATTTGAAGGGTATGGTAAATCAGACACTTATGTATGCTGAACTTTTAAATCCGCATGTGAATAACGTCAAGTAAGCCTTCAAGGTTCCTTGGTTGATTTTAGATACCTATGGGCTTTAATAGCGTTATTTTTTACGTATCTCAACCGCTTTCGAAAAATTATCCCCTCATCGTTTTTATTTTACAAAATATTATTTATTACGTACAGTTCACAACAGACTCTTTTGTGAAAAAAGTGTAAAAAATTGGTATCCAAAAACGCGTCACATTTTTCAAATTTCATTGTCGAAAAAGGTCGTGCAGCAAGGCTTATTAATGGGGGTCATTAAAAATTTTACTGCCGCCCCCTCGCAACATCTAAAGGCCTTTTCATATTATAATTGGTGACGTTTTTTTCTTGTTATGAGCTGAGCGTTTGTCATAGTCTTACGGAGTTTCGGGTTCGATTTCGGGTTAAACATCTCAATTGTGAAGAGATGATGAATTTTGTTCTGGCGTGTTTTGGTATTCTTTTTTAAGGGTCAATGCAATATTGCAAAGTGAAGTGTGAATTATTTTGCATGGTTCTTATGGGTTATAATTTCTGTCAGTCTTATCTATCAGTGGTACAATAAACATGTTTTTTGCGTAAAATGTGTTATATGCAATTCAGTTACACATTTTGCAAACGTATTTGTCGGTGAGCTATGAAGGCTAGCCTAAGGCTACGGGTCAAGTACGTGTCCAATCTGGAGGTTAAAATTTTTATTTTTACTTACTATAAATAAATGTATTCCTAATATTTCTAATATTTAATATTTTTACCTTTTTTTTTTGGATTTTTACCGCACTAAAACCCCCCGGTGGCCG
>MOOZ01000721.1:121115-147176 GCA_002930495.1 Cecropterus lyciades | reverse complement strand
ATAACGCTCCTAATATATCTTTAATAGAGATTTATTCAGTATCACACGAAATAAAACCAATATGCATTTTAACGAAGTTGATAAAAATAGTATAACGGATTAGCCAACCGCAAAAATAATCAGCAAAAAGCAGTCAGCTTTGCGGTCGGTTGTTTGATTGATAATTCTATGCGCATTACATATGATTTACGCTCACTAAAGGCTAAATCAGGAATTCGGGAATGACAACGTAATCCTGACCTAACTGCGATGACAGTTGTGTTCGGATTGTGTAATTAATTCAGAACAGCTAATAATCTGGTATTGAATATAAAATAGGTTTACATCTATTATAATGTAATATTAAAAAATATTCAACATTTTTTCAATTGCTTATTAAATTTTAGAACGAAATTGAGTTGCTAGAAAAATACGTCTGAATACCAATATGACAACACGTCTCAAATTGAATTTAGTAGCTAACAATATGGAACATATTTTGATGTCTATTAAATTTCGTTTTTGAAAAGTGTAATATCAGTAATGCTAGTCCTTAAGAAAATTAATTTACTATATTTCGTTTATCATTATATAGTTTATCATTTATTTTGTTTATTCAAATCTTTCCAGAGATTAATAAATATTTATAAGTCAAATTCAGTGACAGTGAAGAAATTAAAAGATTTGAGTATATAGTTAAGCCTCTAAAAGGTCTCGTTGGGCTCAAGTCAAATTTGCATCTAGAACGAAAATAGATAATGCTAGTAAATTAAAAGATTCAATAATCCGGTTTATTAATGATAATACTTTATAAGTATATAGTTTTATTTGAATTTAACTTGTATTAATTTGTGTTGTATTATAATAAATATTTTATTTGAAGATAAGATGTAGATTAAATTACATGCGATGTAGATATAGATGGAGATACAGATGTAGATTGATTGAATGAAACGAATAATACTATTCATGTTATATTATAAAAATAAGCCCATCGTAAGTTCTCGATCCACATTGAATAATATTTTTGCACTGCGCTAATAATAATTTCGAATTGTTTAAGTTATACGCTTCGTCTGTTAAAAAATCACATTGTATGTAGTGCATTCATCCACCCTATCAATTGTATCGTTCATAATCTAGATTCTGAATAGGTCTTTGTTAAAAAAGCCAGTTGTCAGCCCGACAAAGGCTTCATCAAGATCATTATTAATCCAACTTTATGCGTCTCGCAACTGTTTCATAATCTAACTCACGCAAATAAATGCACCATTCAACCGAGAGGCCCCTATGTATTTCTCATCTCGTACATCGTTTATCCCTCGCACTGGGCACGTGTCATACAAATCCTGGATGCAATTTCGAGGGCGATTCCAATTTGCTTTTTGTACGAGATAAGCCCCTGTATCGTATCGCACACACGCGTAAATCTGCTGCACACGCGTCATACGAAACAAAAAGGACCAAATAAAAACTTCGTAATCCTTCCCCCTGTATTCAATATAATTGTTGCCTACTACAGCACGTTTCGCTTTGTATTTTTAATCACTATTGTTAAAACCCGTCGCGCTATCGGACAGATGGCCATCCAAAATTTGATTGCCATGTTTACTTCGGTCTCACTGAAATTTCAATATGTTTCAATTTATTTATTTTCCAATTCCAATCTATTTATTTGAACTACGACATAATCTAACGGCATTCTGATAACTTTTTTCAAATTAGAATTATTTATTATTAAAAGTGTACTTATTAAAAATCTTTTAGGTACCTTCTGATCGGTCTTTCAATCTTTTAAAGATTTTTTTTTATTTGAATAAGAATACTTTTGTTTCCAAATTTTATTACCTTGAAGCGATGATGTGAATTGAAATATGATTTTATTTTCGTATCGTTATATCAAGCCTATGTTGTCCTTTTCTGTCCTAATATATTTTTGTTCGTTTATTTTGATTTTGTTAGTGTATTTTATGTTTTTAATAGTGTTTCTATAAAATTCGGTCCTAATGAATCACATTTCAGCTAGCAACTCAATTGAACCTTCCCGTGTCCATTTGACACGTGTAGCTAGATGGGTGACTAAGCACAAAGTGACCAAAGCTTTGAATAACAACGTTCCATTGCGCGCTACAAAGCATAACAAACTCGCCGATGACAAATCGGGATATTACTCACATCGGAACGCAAATTATATTAACATGGCGGCGGCAAAAATGACAACTCGATATTCAAAATGGCGGAAATAAAAGGGAATTAAACAATTTGTTTCGCGCCATTTAACTTTCCCGTTTTGAATTGAAGGGAGGTTAATTGATAGGTACAAAACAATTTCTTTTGTAGGGACGTTCAAATTAACTGCTGCCACGTCAACCTTTGTTTCTGACCACGTAACTCGTACATTTTCGCTCGGAATTTTATTTCTGTGCAAATTTTCGGTCGCGGCTATACCGTGTAATTTGTTAATTTTGGGAACGTTTGGTTTATTTTTTACTTATAGTGTGTATAAGCGATTGCCTTGATGCAATAAAACTTCAATCAATTTCAAATCACTCGTATGTATTTAATGTACTTAATTGTCACCGCCGGCTATAGACGTTCTGCAAATCGCCTTAAAACGCCTCAAATAAACGCGTTATTAAAGTATAAGTAATTTAGTACAAGTGTTATAAGACTAAAAAGGTGTAGAAATGATACCGCCACAGTCAAATTGGCAAATATCACATTTGTATGATTCTCAGTAAACTTCGTACACACTATACACTATACTAGTTAGAATTACAAAGTGAATGACATGCTTATAAACAGCTTTTAACTCTAAGCATTAGCGCGCACTTGTTATGAGTAAGCCTTTGATCTCGGCTTTGATTTAAATTGTGATCATTCTTTTTGTTCATTGATACATTGAGGCTTACATTTTTATTTCGATCTTCAAAACTCTTCACAACATAATACGAATATAATGATGAATCTATCAAATACATCGATTCTTAAAATTTAATTTAAAACATTTGGAATCGCGTGTTCAGAATTGTGGAAAAGGACAAACGTCTAAGTGGCATATTTACAGAAATATTTTAGAAGTGATGGACTATTCAAAAGAAATATCCGTAGTACTGTCACGTAATTAGCGTAAATTACGCTAAAATGGGAGAAGTGCCAATGTCAAATTGAAGGCAACGCTTGAGTCAAATGCATTTTTAAGGGTACGGTATTCGCACTTACGTCTTTGTAACTATCACAAAAGGCACTATGATATATTGCACGAAGACTATACCAGACGACGAAAAATTTATCCATGAACCCACTCTCGAAACCAACTCTACTATAACCAACTGTACTCAACAAACAAGGAATCAATTTCGAAATTGCCGTTCGAACGGTCGCCATTTTTGTGTATCTTGACACAATGTCCATCCATTTCGACCCTCCTATACCGCTGTACCTATATCGATAGGTAACACGATAGCTAGGGAGCGTCCCCTGCCTTTCTGGGGCACATTATGTGTTCCACCCATGCACAATTATTATTCTTTGTACACATTAATGCTGTAACACTATCTGGGTGTAATGTCTGCTCGAGAAACGAGTCAGGCGTCGCGGTGGCGAGAATTGGAAGTATTGTCTATAATGAAGCGATTTACAATTGCGACGCGTTTACGAAACTCTTTTATTTCAGTAATATTGAATATCTTTGTCATTACAATAATAATGAGTTACTCTTAATATCATTTAATGTCTAAGTAAAAAGTAAAAGTTAGTTGTCATTTCCTGCGACTATCCTCAAGTAATATATGTTTTAGTGTGACTTTTATTAAGAAGTGTTTTATTAAAGGTCATCAGCTTATCGCCACTTGTGTCGCAAGCTTATCGTGTGCCGTTAAGTTTTATTTTTAACTCTGTACAAACGACTCCTGTGCTTTATATCAAATGTTATATCATAAGTTAGTAGCTAAACGATGGAAATATGTTTAATCCACCCAAAGAATTTCTTCATATTCATTCAATGAAATTTCTTTCTTTGGTTCAAAAGCACCCTAAGGGTTTGAAGACGTCTTATAAGGAGCTACCTTAGTTGGTGTATTATTTTTTATGTCAAAGCACTTTTCGCCAAACCAATTTGCCGGTTGGACCCCGCAAATTGCATTTCCACGACGTAATTCCCATCAAATTTTCATAACATCACTTTTTTGGGACCAGCATAAAGTGTGTCGCTAAATCGTGGAATTGAATCAGACGACATAATATTAACTAAGAAATAATTTTGGATACCAACTTTTGGAAATAGGAAACTTAATGAGGCACTAATAAAAAGAAAAGAGAATGCTGATCAACGCTGTTGGGAATGATCAACGAATTGGGAAACTACTGTTACGGAATTTATTATCTCAAAAGGAAAATCTGCGATTATGCATATTAACGACTACTGCGAATATGTAGGAAATCTTGTCTCGATAATATTAAAATGTAGGAAGAGAGCCAAAAGCAGCATTTCGAACTAGAATTTTTCGAAATGTCAACAATACAAAGAATTTTATTTACTGAAACATCGTTTGTATGAACAAAAATAAATGAGCAGAAATAGTGTAGTTTATGAATCACGTAACATATGAATTATACCAACATGGCCTCGCACTTCGACCTATCACAAAACAAAATGTATCTTCATAAAGCATGTTTGTATGGATGGTGCTATTTTTCAAACGTTTGCGGGTAGTCTTAAGAGGGGTTGCCGAAGTTAATTTTGCCCAGAAACACGCAACAGGGTAAGTCTAAGACGGAGTGGCAACATTAATAAAATTTATGTGTGTGTGCTTACCCTGTGCGTTGTTGTGCGTATATCAATCTGATGGTTTCAGACTTAGGACCATTATGGGTTACGTATATTTATAGCATAAAGCATTGTTCTACCCAAAGAAATAGTGGGAAAGTATCCTTTCGCTTGTTCTAAGCAATAATTTAGTATCAGTCGTGTTCAAGTCCTTTATTAAATTGGGTGCGACGTTTTTCTGCGAACGTTCTGAGCATTCTGAAAACTATCATAGAATTACACTTATTTATGTCTTGGTATATCTATAATCGTACAGTAACATTTCTATAAATATCTACACATCTTTATAATTATAACAATTATTTGAACGCATTTTCCATTTGTTTCAGACAACATGTTGTATTGTCGTCTTCTTCATATCTACATCTACAATTATTGTATAAACGCCTTTTTAATCCATTTTATCTTATATTAATCCTTTGTGTACGTTATGTTGGTGAATAATAAGTTTATGAAAAAATACACAGTAAAAATAACGTGTTGAAAGCAATAATAATTGAATACACGGTAACAACGAGTGGCGTATGTTTTTGTCCGATATGGTCGATCGTTAATGACACCGCGTGTCGCCTCCCGGCGTACACGAGCACCCCACTACATCTGAAAGTAACGAAAAGTAATAATAATATGTAATTTAGTGAAAGCATACGCGTGCCGTAGTGCTTTACGCTTAGGGGTCGGGCAGCTGCGCGACTCACATCTGCCAACCCTAACACACACACCGACGTTACAATACGTCACTCACACTAATACACACGCACACCTTGTTGTTAGGGTGTTGCCCCGTGAACCAGGGCTGCCCGATAACAGCATTGTTTTTACTTGTTGAATGCCTTGATGGATGATCGTCGATGATTGATTGAACACGTCTTTCGAAGTGTTTGACGCCAATAGATTTCCAGGAAGCAAATCTTTTACCTTCAGTCGCGTTTTATTATTCGTTCGATTGTGCTTAATCGATTCGGTTATAATTTTAAAGCTACGGTGACAGTTTTTTTTTTAATTTTGTTCTATTTTTATTCTACCGTTGCAAGGCGTTAAATGGCTTCACAGTTTTGTTTTATAGCTCTATAATTAAAGCAATTAGCTACAAACCTGCAGATTTAAATAACGCTTTCTACGCTCATAGCCCCACAGTAGGATTTGCTCCTGTTTCGTGGGTGCCATGGACACACAAAGACTAATACACAAACACCCAGACCCAGAACAGAAATCTAAACTCATCATTCAGATATCTGTCTGGCCGGGGATCGAACCCGGGACCCACTGCGTGTCAAACCGGTATGGTGACCGCTCCACCACGCGGGTCGTCAAACGTCAAACGTCGGGTTAAATGTATACAATTCTGTTGAAATTACTTGACCTTGCGTCTCAATTGCGTTGAAACTTTCGCCACTACGATAATAAATGTTATTCAACTGTAGCACTCTCTTCACCCTTATCTATTTCGCAAAAATCCACATTCCCTTAGCAACGTCTTGCAAATTCAGAAGGGACTAGTGAAGCAGCCCTATCTTCAATTTAATCAGTTAATGTATCATTGTGCTCCGAGCTTTCGGCTTTACGACCTGCAATACCACGACGGAGTTTAAAAGGTGGGTAGGTACGGCCGAATTTATGTTCGAATATAAACTAGTGCAGGTATCAAAGTTTCCAAAGGCGATTTTCCAGCGAGAAAGCTGGAAAATGAGCACTATTAGCGATAAGTTTTTGAAATTTATCTTGGCTAAGTCGCAACTTTGATTTCTATTCGGCTGCTCTTAAATCGATTTTAGCTTTAACCGCGCTAATCACAAATGAATTAATGTTACTTTTGATGTTATTGATATCTTTTGTATACATTTTTAATTCATTATAAATATAATAATTATTGATTTTGTGTACACATTCATCATTGAATACTTTCTGTTTATACGTCATATTGAAGGTTGTAAAACTCTTTAAAACACCACCGCCATGTTATACCCATAAATTTTGCGTGGATTTGTTCATTCGAAATGTAAGCTTCATATCGGTATGAAACGATATAAGGCAATAGATATTCAGATAGGATTCCTTTTCCATTTGGAGTTGGTTACAATCTATTAACAAAAGACTTGATGTGTATCAACTAACCTATTTCGACCACATGTATAGTCTAATCCCTGATAAGTAAAAAAGTAAAAGTATCAACGTTCATTTATTTTACTCGTATCAACCTATATTATTATTCTACTATTAACTCACCTTATCTCAGAACGAGAAAGATCGTTACACTAACCAAATTCAAATTTCCAGACACCTTAAAACCAGAACATAAAGAACTTTTAGGTCTTCAAGTTTCCTCAAGATAATTTCCCACATTCACGTCTATGGATCTAATAAAGAGACGAATGTTCCCGACAAGTCATTACAGGAGGCGATGACAAAGTGAATTCGCTCACTGAAGTTATAATGTACTTAAAAGAAACTTAGAAAGATAAGGAGTCCGAGTGAAATTAAACGATGTTAACGGTCTTCATTATGGCACTTTGTGGAATGGCAGTAATAATAGCGGGCTTTGTACCGTCACTTCGAAGAATAGTTCCTTGGGTGCTAAATTATTTATTTTATTGTATTGTTGAGGAATTTAAAGTGATGAAGGGATATTGGATTCGCGTAATACTTGGTAGATTGCCAAGTTTGTTACGTGGATAGATATGGTTTTGTTCTGCTTGATATTCGCGTGTTTTAAACAATTATGGGAAAAAGGATTCGAAAGAAAACGAGTGATATGTCCATATTCAATGTTCTGTACTGTCATTGTTTTATAAGAAAATGTTATGAATGCCGAGCTATCCATATAATTATTATCATTGTAAACAATATTTAACAGTATTCTATCATAATATTGTGAATAGTAATAGTAAATAATAACAGTTTAATTAATAATGTAATTAATTTTAATATTTCGTGTAATCTTCAAAGTTCACGTAAACTGTCTGTCTATTTGTCGTACTATCTATCTTAATGAAGTTAATGGCCGCATCCTTATATGAACTGTTATTTACACATAACTTAATAGCTTTTTGACTAAGTTTGTTACTTTTACGGCTGAGTCGAGGAAAGAAATTTGTCCCTTCCAATGGTCATTTTACAAAGGGAGCCATAAAAATCGATATTTTTGACTGCCTGCAGTTACGTGTAATGATTTATTTCAACCTTAGTCTTATCTAAGATCTATTCAAAACCAATCAGAGATGCCTTGCTGCATCCGGATGTTAAGCATAAATCCGTAACATTTTTTGCCTTATACTGTTTACCTTCAAATCAGCTGTGATAATATAGGGCAGAACTAAACGAATCGGTGTTACCACATTTACTTGTAAATCACGCAGTTCACCTTTAGAATTAGTATGAAAACCTTAACTCATCCCTGTGACATCACTACGTACAAGTTCGATATATCGTTCTGATAGTATTGGACAGAATTTTTACGATCTGTCGTATAAAACTAAATGAATTCGGAAAACAATCCGTTATACGAGATTCTCGTAGGTCTAGACAAAAAATAAAGACAAAACCGGGACATTGTATTGGACATAGATATGCAACAGGTGGTAAGACCAGTGTAGCTCGACTGGAGAGGTACCACCGCCACACCTATTTCTGACGTGAAGCAGTTCTTATGTTTCGCTGGAACGGTGTAGTTTCCGGTTCACTTATATAAATATAAATATAATATTTTAGTCTTCGAGAGCAGCAACGCATCCTGTGATCGACTTCAGAATGGTCCCCGAGTATAGATAGAATAGATTCCCGAGCCTACGCCTGTCGCCCATGGACATCTGTAAGCAGCTTCATATAGAACAGGGGTTCTATTTGAAGTCGATCACAGATACGTTGCTACTCCCGAGAACTGAGATGGTCGCCTCATACACAAATGAGCCGGCTACCATATCCTTCCAACGAAACGCAAGAACTGCTTCACGCTAGAAATAGGTGTGACGGTGGTACTTCCCCTGTCGAATTACACTGGTTTTTCCACCTGACAACATACCAACAAAACAGTATACCATGTGTTAATAGAAGTTCATGTCCATAAACTATATTAGCACCAAATTTTGTTTTTGCTTGAAAGTGAAGTCACAAAGTCACTTATATCCTCTCAATATTTCGCATTTATAATATTATAATTAAATAAATTAATTTAATAAATAAATATATATTAAAGACGTAATTCGTGGGTACCACACAAATCAGCACGATTCCTCAATAATATGTTTGATGGGTTATGTCTGTTTCTTTTGTCTGAGGTAGGATAAAATACTCCCATTGATTGGTATGAGTAAACCCATGCTACATCCCTTCAAGTTTTATGTCAGCCCTGACCCTGGGTTTATTGGACCCATACTAGTTCGGGCCAGCGTTTAGGATGTCATAAAATGTCGTTACAAGAATGAAGCTATTTATTCATTGGACAGCGAGCGCGTAGTACCATCTGACAGTTTTAGTAATTCACACGATATCCTGTAAAGTTGTTAATCCTGGGAATTTCGACTTAGCCGTTTAAAAAAATTATTATACTTAGTAATACTAATTACTTTTAAAAGTTACGTTACTTTTTACGTTAAAAATAAACATGAAAATTCTTTCAAATAACAAGACGGGGAAAAAATGTTTCTTTTTACATATTTAGGTTAGAGTTTATTTATATCTGTCTAATTTTGAAATGTATAAAGTTAATATTCTGTTATTTTCAAATTAATAATATTTTTTTTTTTAATAATTAGTCATAAAACATTATAATAATATTTTTTTTTTTACATTAACATTTTTTATTATTAGTAACTAAATTGCATGCTAAGTCTCAAGTCACAGAATACCTAGATATTCTACCCCTAATCGGCGTACGGGTTAAGAATAAGTGCTAACACTAAAACTACTCTACGTGGACCATTTAAGGGAATGAGAGTTTAACTTTCCGCATTTTTATTGAAGTTCGACATTTTAGAGGTTATAAGTTGGGTTATAACTTAAGTTTTACAATGCGACTTCCATTTCTACCTTTCTCCTTAATTTCAACATGAATGCGGCTAAGTTTTCATTAGGTATTTTCCACGCAAATATAAAAGTAAATATAGTTTTATTAAGTTAAATCAAGTTATTATGCAGTTCGAGCTTCTTTCGGCCGCTTCGCCCGCTTGGGTCATGTACCACGGTAAAAAGTATCCTAAGTGTTAATCCAGGCCTTAGACTGCGTGCCAAACATCCAAATAGTAGTTTTTTGCGTGAAATAAACGCACATATTTCCCCAATAACATTCGCATATATAACATTAGTAAAATGAGAATGTAGCTAAAGCCACAGACGAGTTAAACCAGAGGGTGTGGTAACAAAAACATTCTTATCTGAGGCATTCCAACTTAGTTCTAGGGGATTTGTGGCCAATCTCGGGTAAATTTACCTTACCTGGGGTTGATTACAGATATCCATGGGCGGCAATGGCCACTATCAGGTGGACAGCAGACTCATTTGACACTTCAAAATTTAAAAAATACCACTTTGACTAATATGAAACCTGAAAAAGTAATTAAAGCTATATTTTTTTTATCGTATGGAAGTAGCAAAAGAGCATGCAACCCACCTGATGGTAAGTGGCTACTGCCGCCCATGGACATCTGTAATCAACCCTAGGTAAGATCATAGTCTTACATTAGGTTAGCCACTGATGAGTTGCTACCCCTGAGGACTAAGATGTAATGCCTCGGAAAAGTGCGTCTCCCTTACCACACCCTTGAGACCAGAATACAACAGCGCATAACGCTGCTGTTATTAGGCAGAAATAGGTGTGGCGGTGCTTCCGGAGTCAAACCACAAAGAGTTCTACCACGATCAAATACACAGCTATATTATAGTAATTAAACCCTAAACATGGAATTATATAATATTAATATAATATTATAAACTGACCAACATTTTCCTCTGATTAGTCTTTTATGTATTACAGGAAGCAATAATTTTATTAACTTAGTACCCTTATAAGTATTAAAATCGATACAAATAGTTTACAGCACTTATAAACGTACATAAAGCCGTATTACCTACCCTTTGATTCGTAGCTCGCTCGTAGTTCGTGCTTAGTTTTATATCGTTGTACTTCCCTTTATGGCACGTAAAGGTTTATTGGCGTCTGCGTGAACACATCCTTATTTTTATATGTCATTTATTTTTCTGTTCTACTGGAAAAGCATGCATGCGTGCAGTGATGTCAGTGCAATACACGGACTGGGTCCAACTGTGTATTGAAACCTATGGACATAATATCGATAGTTTTATCAGTTTAGTTAATAAATGTGAACAAAATAAAATAAATTGCATTTTCTCATAATTAACACTTTAGCCATTAATCACTTTCTACAATTTTATATATTTAGTGTATGTATAATACATAGATGATGACAAAATGAACTTGTTCGATTCCCAACTAGAAAAATAGATTCAAATCCAGACTTATAGTTGTTACCTAAATTAGCCCTAGGATTCCTTTGAGCCTTTTTAGCTATTCTGAATAGTTTCCAATTAGGCCCAATAAAAATATTCAGGATACGTGTACCCTGAAAAAATTGAAATGCTATTATTTAAAAAGTCTTCACGGAAATTCGTAATGGACACAGCCGTTACAATTTTTAAACTGAAATCGACGGGGCAATAAAAACGCGACATGATCGTTACGTTTAAACAAAAGGCAATTTGGAAAAATGGAATATTTTCACGCGACTGGATCCCAGGTGCGATCGTCATTCGGAGTCTATCACGAATTCGTTTTTATCACCAATCGGCCCCTACATCTACGGGTTTTAATGGTGTCCCATTGTAATAACAGTTGTCGAGTTATGATCGCCTGGTATTTGGGTTTGATTTAGTACATTGTAGGTACATATAAACACGATGATAAATCTCAAACACAAAAGCATAGATGTTTGTTATTTCTAAATTTGATCACACATCACTTTTAAAGAAAGTACTCTTTGTGTTTCCGCCACTCCTATTATGCCTTATAACAGCATATACCTTGTGAACCAATTGTGTATCTATTTTTATATACATCCTTACTTTAGGTCCAAGGTTGTCTAGAAGAATTGGTGTTTAGCGATAAGGCCATCTTTTATACTGTTCATTAAATTTAAATGTATGTTTCGATGTTATAACTATGATTTGTTGATATATTATATAAGATGGGTCGGTGAGTTTTTGGCAAAAAGCATGATAACACGTAATTAATTAATTTTATACTCACATATTTGTACTTTTTTAATTCGATTTTTTTTTGTATTTTAATTCTAGCTCTACATAATGATTATAGCGGACCATTCTCTACCGAACTTTTATTTTATTTCCCCCCTAAGTAAGGTTACTTTACAATATTAATCATTATAATATATTTACAATTACATATAAAATTTAGTTCATAATTAAAAAATAATAATAGCGACATCAATTACACCTACACATTTCTATCCGAATGTAGCTTAATTCATAGAGTTCATACATATAGAATAAGACATTAAAATAATTTGCAACAATAATTTGAATAGATATGCTAGTACTGTTGTAAATTTTCATTATTCTGTATAAAGGACTATTTTCACCACGTGCGTAGTAATTTAAAACCGTTTGGTTGAATACAAACTGTTTATTGTGCGAAATAAGTTAACATATTCGTGTATTAAATGAGGCATAGTTTGTAATGTTTCGTTTCAACCATTGTTATATTTTCTTAAGTAATAATACAAATTTGTTATATTTTTGGAAGGCTGTCTGTTTCACAGTATGTTGAAAACGCGTCAGGTCAGCTACTGAATTTAATTTAAAGAATAGATTTATGTCTGTAAATCCACGAGGCGCATCTATTCTAGCATAATTATTTCAAGGAACTGCAATCATACATATAATTACATGAAACTTATGAAATGCAACACATTTCCCGAAACATTAACTTGTATCTGTTTAAAGCAGTTGAGCTTCTTGCCGATAGTTGTTCGAGTTCGTGCTCGCATACGATTTGCTCCACCTGTTTCACAGAACGTGAACTTCTCGCATTCTCATTACACTAATCTCGTACTCTTATTTGATTTATATTAAAAGGCTGTTTCCTAAGGCTGTTCCATCTTGTAGTAGTAACTAGTGCAACCCAATCACACCTGTAAGTAGTAACAAGCTTATGACAAGGGTTTTATCTGAAATCTGAGAATTTGCCTGTACTTAGTTACCGTGGTGGATGAAGGACTAAATTCTTCTACTTCTTCTCCTTCTACAGCAGTAAGAGAAAAAACAATTACATTATTGGGAATAATGGATTGTAAGTTAAATATTTCGAGCAAAAACGTCGCCCAGGAACCAATAGGCGATCATTAGATAATTTAGTAATAAGTGAGATTTTTAGCACTTTGGGGTTTGGTAACTTCACGGAAATCCATATTATAAAGTAAGGATAAAACTATTTCGGAAGACATAAATATCCAAACTTTAGTAGTTGGGAAAATATGGCGACATTCTCATGCGTATTCGTTAGCATTTTAGCGGGATTGCAGTTGTTCTTATAGACCAATTTAAACTCTGGTATTTGTGTAATTAAATTTTACATAGATACTTATATTGTAAATATATAACTCTGTTGAGCGTTGCACAACTTGCCAATAGTTGTTAGAGTTAAGGTTTTAACTTTCTCGCATGCGATTTGCCGCACCTGCATCTAACTGCTCAGAACATTAAACTTCTCGGATCCTCATTACATTAATCTTGTGTATAAAGTTATTAAATTTATGAATGCATGTAGTGTGTTCTGAAGTTCTTATCATAAGTTCTTAAAATTTTATGGTTTATAAAGTCTACTGGGTAGTACTTACCAACTGGCCATTAATATATCATAAGTGTTGACATGACTCATACGTACTGCCTGGCCATTAGTACGAATCTACCAATAGTCCCACTGCTGGACCCACAGCTTAAACTACATCGCCTTCTAATCATACTAGCTAAACTCTAAGTCATTTGACTATGACTACTAATTTTATAAAGTTAAAGTAGCAATCGAGCATGCAGTCCACCTGATGGGAAGTGGTCACCGCTCACGAGCATCTGTAACCAACTCCATATAGCTCCACCTAAAGCTACAGATGCGTTTCCACTTTTGAGGACTAAGATGGTCGCCTTGTGTTTAAATCAGCCGGCATCGACTATCTTCCAACGCAACGTGTAAACCACTCCAGAGCTGTTGTCCTTACTTAAGATTATTTTCATTTTACTCATATTATTTTACTTTCCTATCATTTGATAAAATATATTTTTCAATTTAATTCCGTAATACATCTAAGTATAAAATTGCAAACAAAATGTTTTGAAACATAATAAATTTAAACATTAAATTTCGCTGATATATCACAACAGTTGCATACACCGTCCCCTAGAGAATAATAAATAATTTAATACAGAACTCAACACTAGATACTAATAGGGTTCCCGCATGATATATGAGTTTGCGTCTGAAAAAAGGTTAAGATTTTTCTACTTACCACCCTCATCAGAGATAGTCCATCCCCCAGCAAGTTAATTAATTACTTAACCCTCGAGGGTAATAAATGTGGTTAGAATGCTATGCGCTCAGCATTTTATAAACTCTTAACATATATTCTGTATTGGATTTTTTTATTTATCTTCTAATTGAATGTTCTATGTACAGGGACTTTGCAAAGCTAATGATGAGGCAATAAAGTACTAATTTGTTTATTTTTATAACCAAAATAGAAAAAAAATGAATGTTTATTCACATTATTGATGTTAAATACATTGTATTATTTTGTTATAAATCTTGACTTAGTGTTATTTAAGTCACCTTCGTGTGTTAAAAGTAAGTTTACAGTTTGAAAATATTTAGATGTTTTTATTTTAGGAAATTAGAGGTAAAATTAAGATTGTAAGCATTACTTTGTCATTATTTTGTCAATAATTTGAAATGCCTTCACAAAGACATCAGCGTCATCATGACGTTTTTATTCGTTAAACTCAAAATTACACGAAAAAATTTGAAAAAAAATGACGGTGTAGGTACAGACGCTAGCGACATCAACAGACTTGACAAAAACTTTGAAACAAAATCGGACGTGACGATACAAAAGTTTGGGTACAGTTTTTTGTAGGATGAAAAGAAAACCCATAGCCAGATAATCTCCCGTCTTGATTCTCCACGGTGACTGGGTACGACGATGTAACGTGGCCGGGATGACAGAACACAGGTTATTATGAATCATTGAATTATAAGCATTTTGTTATTGTAATAAGTTACTTGTAAGGTGGATGTTTCACCTTAGATGGTGAAACAATTGTTAAAATATATTTAAAATGACGCTTCTTTAAAATCGTTATGATTTTTGAAACTCGATGAAACGAAAATGCAGGACTGTACCAATTTCTGAATCACGCTAACGATTTTACTTTGTTGGTTGTAAAATACCTTAAGTTTGGTATATGCGAAATAAGATGTCCGAATATGTGCTGCAGATATAACTTAATCGATTTTTGTAAAAGCATATTTTATTATTTAATATTATTAGGTTTTATTTATCGCACGTGTGAAATATACACACATTTTTTTGAACTCGGGTAAAACCGCGTTCACAAGTAGCTTATAAAAAATTTAAACCAGCGATACATATATGAAAACAATATATTTATGTGTTAATTAAAACAGTTTCACGAAACGTAATGTATTTTAAATCATCTGATAAAGGGGACGTCATTAAAAGATTATTCTTATTTGGAACTTTTAAATGGCGATTATTTTATAATGTCAAAAATGTTTTATTTATTGCATGGCCACGAATTAACATTTAAATGGGGCATGTTGAGTTTAAATAAACCTTTGTTATGTTAACCTTCATGAAATACCTACACGAATCGGTAATGTATACATTCGTATATTTTTATACTGTATATTTTAGTTGTTATTATTTTATTTAAACGCGCATAGCCTAGTAACTGACCTACAAAGCAACCGGAACGGTTAACTGTCAGATGGGTGACCGTTGGTGTGGAAGGACATTTTTTCTAAGAAGTTCCCAAAGATGTATATACGAGTAGACACTTGTATAGTGAGGTAGATTATAAGTTAAATCATTCTCGTCCTTAGACTCAGTACCAGTACCAATTTATTATTTTTTTGTTAAAACATATCTGACTCTTAAAAGGGCATTCTAAATTTATTCTTGTAAGCGTCAATTTAAATATTTTAATGTAATGTGCACTGATCCGAACTGATGATATGACATGAATTGGTTGCCAAAGAATAGTCTTTGACGCGTGAAGGTGTCTATTGCCAACGAACAAACGGTATAATTTGTTTTGATCGATTCACTGATTTGAATAAAAGGCTGTATAGCTTTATTAGACTGTATTGTAAGGGATGTCAGTACCAATCGTAACGTTTCAGATAGGTATACAGAATCTGTCATAGATCATAGATAAAGATACTATTAGTACATACCATAGACATTATAGATGCATAATTTCATTTATCTACATAAATTGTATGGGTGCGACTAAATGGTATTAATTAGATACAATTATTTTTTTACCTGATATAAAGTTATAATACCAAGTAAGAAAAAAATAATTTGAATTTCGAATTAGTAAAAAAAAATCTATTCAAGGCCAAATAGACCGTTTCAACGAAATAAGAATAAAAATGGCCTCAGCATACACGTCCAAAACGTCAAACTTCAAATACAAAAGTAAAGGAATAAAATAAAATAATTTTACTTATTTTAAGTGACATAGTAATAATACGCCTCCACTGTCTATATCCATTAAGCCTAGATGTCAGGTATGAAATTTCCACACACCGTTGCTCAACTTTAGCTCGCCCTTAGGACGTAGACATACGTGTTTAATATAATTTTACTAATATTATAAACTAGTTATGTATCGCGGTTTTACACGCTACTACGTAAGGAACAAAAACAAACACGCATAGCGTGATGTTATATAGCCTGTATCCTTCCTTAATAAATGGACTATTGAACACAAAAATATTTTTCAATTCGAACCAATAGCTCCTGAAATTAGAGCGTTCAACCAAGCAAACAAACTCTTCAGATATATACTTTTATTTTTATTCTTATCATTTTAATAATTAAAATCAAAAGTTCGTGAGGATGAATGTGTGTTTGTTACTCTTTCACGCAAAAATTAGTGGTCGGATTTCGCTGCAATTTGACGCACAGATAGTTTATAACCTGGATTACCCCATGGAATGGAATAATGACTA
Organism: Cecropterus lyciades; assembly: GCA_002930495.1. NCBI lineage: Eukaryota > Metazoa > Arthropoda > Insecta > Lepidoptera > Hesperiidae > Cecropterus > Cecropterus lyciades. The sequence continues at coordinate 130,086 of MOOZ01000721.1, read as the reverse complement.
TATTACCGTGGTAAATGTGACCGGAGTGCCGCTCACTTCGGTCACATTTCGGAAATAATGTAGTATTTTTTAAGACATGACAGTGAATGTCACATATAAGTTGACATTGAATTACGTAAAAGGTTCGGTAATTTTTTAAAAACAGGACATTAATTTTGTATAGTGTCATTAGTACGAGTTTATTGCGTTTCCTCAAAACAATCATTGTTTAAGTTTTCGCCCATCATTGCAACGAACATTGCAAGGTGTGGTCGAAATCGAAAATCGTAAACGTGCCATTTATATTTCAATGTATGTGTGAAAATAAGCTAATAATTTTAAACGCGCGATGCATTGGCGACGCGTCTGAAGTTGCTAACGTCCATAGGTGACGGTGACTTCTTTCCATCAGGTAGACCGTCTGCCTTATCATTAGGGTACATACTTAAAAAAAATACAATGATCGTTTTGAGATTTTAATAAACTCGTCCTATGGGCACAGATTTCGATATTACTGTAGGACTTATTCACATAAGTTGACTCACGTCAACCCTTCGTGTTTTATACCTGTATAGCTATCGATTTTAGTCAAATTAACACGCTATATGAGTCGGAAATACAAACACTAGTTTGTGACGTCCTTATATAATAATTCAACATGGCCGAATATTTTAGTACTAATTAAACACTTTTTGTTAGAAAAAAGCAAACAATTGTAACTTCAATTAATAATAATCCAGAAACAATTTTACTTGATCACTATGTTAGATGACCGGTATTTTTTGTCGCTAAGCTGTCTTTTTACAATCTAGTACCTAATAACTACGATTAGTTACTAATATGCACGGGCCTTTACACAACCTTTGCAACATTTTCAACAGTAAACGTTTACCAACAACAATCACAGTGCCGCTCTTATTCGTTTGTGTCAAGCGTCGGTGCACAGTGTCGCACAGTGCCTTATGTCTACAACGCCTAGAGCGTTGAAGCAATACCAGTGTACCGCATAATTCAAAAGTACACTACATTTGGCGCTTGTGTCGTGAATAATAAAGTTTATTTTACAGTTTTCCAGCGAAAAGTTAAATTGGACGCGTTTTAATGTTACTATGATGGCATGTCCCTATTCCATCTAGCGTTCACTGAGGTAATTTAACAAGTAATTCTGCTACCACTCGCATTAATTTTTAATATGGAAATTGCAAGGAAACATTTCTTTGTAAATTGTGCTGACGCAATGCAACTACGTATATATTAATTGAATAGATGTGAATTTTTAATTTGACGCCAATGCATACGTTATGCGGTCTGTGGTTTTATGTTCCTGGCAGGATGGCCGGGTGACCGACGTATGGTAAGGATATCGGTCAGTTTTATTTGAACTAATTGGAACATAGCGGGGAACGGGAAATATTAATATGGTAATTATACGGGAAATATTAATATGTTAATATTAATAAGATAATTTTAAATTAATTATTTATTTTAAAGACTTAAAGAATATAACGTTGTTGTTACCAAACAATTTTGCTTTTCCACACAATAATTACAGATAAAAAATGTTTAGTGTTTTTTTTTTTTATCACCCATATATTACTTATCACGTCACTATTGTGCTTATTTGCCGTTACTGACGTTGGAACTGTGTCTCATTTGTGTTTTATAATAGGAAGGGTTCCGTCATCTGTCTTTTAAACCAAAATCAATTCAAATCAAACACTGTTTCCTTGTACATTAAATATTAAAACTTCTTAATTCCCCGCTGTAACCGCCGTCAGAGCCGAGTTTAAATCCGGCTTTATTCAAATTTGGGCCAAATTGTTTCCTACTACGAGAGCCTAAAGTTCAAAGTTCCCAGTAGATGAAGTAAACCGACCAAATACAAGTACGACTAATGAAGTTAAATTTCATAAAGGAAAGTTAGCTTTTCGATTTGTTCGCATGATAGAACAAACTAGAATAATGAGGGATTCATTAAACATGTTTTGAACCAAAACAGAACGTACATTGTTGCGTGCAAATAGGAATTTAAATGAAATTAATTGCGGTTTTGAAATTAAAAGTTGAATGAACTTTTGAGTTAGGCTTTTTAAAATTTATATTCTCATAACATGTAGAAAAAAGAGAGAAAAGCACATGACACAAAAGATTAACTTAAATTTTGACATTTTTTCAAACTAATTAATCTTGTTAACTGTTGACGTACTACAAAGATCCTTGACTGAAAGTTCCTTATCGAGTTCTTACGCCTAAATGCCTACTAACATTGAAATAACGTGCACAAATATAGGACTAATCCGATTTAAAAAAGAAATATTATTGAAACTTCTATAAAACAACAATATTTTTAAGGAAAAAGTTGAAAGCTTACATTAAAAAAAAAAATTCTTGAAATCAGCTGTTTTTGTTCGGCCATTTTGAAATGTTTCCCGCAGCTATTTTAACTTTTTAAATGTTTTAATTCCAGTCTACGTAGCGTGTTAACCTATCGCGTGCGGCCAATAGTTTAAACCATAATCCTTGCTAAACTGTTACAGAACTTTTGTATAATCCTCCAAGTTTCCTTTGGGTTAATTACAGTGAGAATTACTTGCTTATGCAAATTAAAAACAATATGGAATAATTAGAAATGAATGTTCTTATAATTTTTATACTTTCTTTCCGTAATGGAAGTGACATGTTTTATTTATTATTGTTTAAGTCGAATTATATTAGTCGATATTGATATTTTTTTTATAATAATAGCTTGTAACAAAACAAAATATGTGATTTTAGGTTCTTATGTATCTATGTCCCTAGGTCTATTTCTTATAAACTTTTAAATTAAACACAAAAAAACTGTCTTTCAAATAGATTATATTTAAATTTTACTGTCACTGTAAATACTCGTGGGGCATATTTCGAACATAGTTTTTGAAATTTAAAATTCGAATGCCAAACAATCGCGTGTCTTTCAGCCAGTGCCTACAGCACGAGACCGAAATCAAAAAGTGATAGCAAAAGTTTTTAGTGAGTTTTATATCGTTTCGAGTTTTCCGTCACGAAGGGCTTTAAATTTTTTAACGTTTAAACGTGATTGTAGGTAATGACTTGTAGTAATTTAAATTATTCAAATTTTAATTGTTCATCAATATTTTAAGCCATTAAAGTAACATGTGACCAATTTAAACTTACATACAATCTACTAAGTGAAGCTTAACATTACTTTGTTTTTATGTCGAATATGATTGGCCCTGAATCGATTTAATTGTACATCGATGAATGTAACGTTCAAATCTAATAGCGATTCATCGCACCAGCTGTTTGTTAACGACTAGTCGCACAATCCAAACGTAACGGTCGTAAAAAGTAACATTTGTAATCGAACACGTCTGATACGCATACGTAAACAAATTGCCGGAATCGATATGAAAAAAAATCGTTAGTCATTCGATGAAAAAATCGAGTAGGGAATGAATGACGTCGCTGCCAGCTGTTTCCGCGCACAGCTGATCGAACGGATATTGGCTGTTAAAGAGAAGGTGTCCGTCTCACTTGCACGTATACAGCTGTCCTTGTCGCGGCTTTTAATTTTCCCATCGTCCCCTAATGAGCGATGCTTTGGATCTGAAGTGCGAATCCTATGAGAACTTTTGTTTTTAAATAGTTTATTGTTTGTGTTTCCTATGTTCGTTGTTGCCAACGACGCTACTTATTTCTCTCCTTACTACTTGCTTATAACAGATTTGTATATAAATTGTACATCTATTAATTCTGTTTATTTCATGATAGAGAACTAGGTAGTTTTTTTAAGGGAAACCAATGACAGCAATGTTAAGGGCTACAACATGTACAGGGCTGCTTTATTTTGGTTTCAAGGGTATGGTAAGGGAAATACATATTCGAGGCATTCCAACTTAGTCCTCCGGTAGCAATGTATCTGCTGGCGCCCTCCAGTAGGACTTTATTCCTATATGGTCTTGATTTTAGATAAACTTAAAGGTGGACTGCATGCTCGTTTTTGATTCCCATATCATAAAAATATTGTATGGCTGTAAAAGATATATCATTGTTATCTTTTTTGAAGGAAAAAAATAAGAACTGATCCTAAATTCCTAATCATCAATATGTTACGTTAGTTGGCTAACAAAACACAAATTAAACCGGGAGTAAACGTGATTTTGCAGAGGAAATTCCATACAAACTGAACTTATCAATAATCTCAAATACCTTCTATCTCTCTATTTATTTTATAAACAGTAAAATTTTGTCTCACGGCAAAGAATGCTACTGGCAAACAATTCAACACAGTCGGTACCGACTGAAGCAACAAAACAAAAGTAATCACCCGGAACACCGCCAGAGGGCGTATCGAACTGACACGTTCGAAATTCGAAATTGTCCCTGCGTTTGGTCGTTTACGTTACTGGCGCCGAATGTATATTTAAAAATAGAATGTGGAATTATTTGAAAAGGTACACAAATACTGGAGACAACTAGATATATTTTTTTTATATTATTAAAAATATGACAATAGTAAATTAAGTTTTTATTGACAAAAAATATGTATTTAGATTATGGGTTATGTATATGCAAATTTAGTCTAGGTTTAGTGCAATTTTGGGCCTAGGTACGTTTAACCGACAGCGGTTTAAGAAATTATTTTCAAGCAATGAGAAAATTTTAGTCTGTACTTAAATTAAGAACAAAATTTAATTTAACTAAGCAATGATTTTTCCGAACAATTTCCTTTGCCCTATCTACCTTCAGTAAAATGTCCTGTTTAGTTCAGGCTTCAGTTAAGGTCAGAAAATATAGCATCCTCTTTAATATTCCTTGCGTGGACCCCGGAAAATTTACCTTAATTAGACTATTTGATGTAATTAAGTCCAAATTTCTTGAGGACACCTTCTGAATCAAAATGAAGTTGATCCAATTGTAAGGAAAACTCGGAAAGTTTAATTTATTTATGGTATTTTTTATTACGAGGCGGTGCTTGGCCAGCATGTTGGACTATGACCTTAAACTTAGTCTTTTCATTACACAAAAGTACCTCCGCATATACACATATACACCGTAGGTACACCAGGTAGGTGTACCTGGTATACCTGGTGTCAAAACGTGACAAAAAAAATCCGAAGTCAAAAAATAACAATTTACAAACGTAGGTCGCAAATTTTAAAGGTAATACTATCTATCTTTGTGGGTATTTTTTTTATATATAAGTTATTTACTCACTTTCATATGTTGCAACCATTGTAGTCCTAAGCCGTAGCAACTAGTTCTAGAAGGGGTTGCTTACACTTCACGGGCGGCAGTGACCACTTATCATCTGGTGGACTGTATGCTTGTTTGCTTATCTTACAAAAAAAAAACAATATTAGAGAGAGATCCAATTTAAGAGAATCGTGAAATTTGAGAATCATCAATCCATTTTTTAAAAAATCGTGAAATTTGAGAATCATGAATCCATTTTAAAGTGAATCATGAAATTTGGACATAAGCTACATTGTAAGATACACCCACTAGGAAGGGATTATTTGATATCCCACCCTTAAGGGGGTTATATAGGGGTTGAATATTTCTATTATAGTCTGCTACGAAGTCGTTCGCAACTCATCCTACTAATATTATCCTACTAATATATAGCAAATCCTACTAATATTATAAATGCGAAAGGTTGTGAAGATTGTGAAACTGCTGGTCGGTTGTCGCTGAAATTTAGCACACAGATGGTTGATGACCTGAATTAAATTATAGGATACTCATTACAGACCGAAGTGGGCGAAACTGTGGGAATAACCTAGTATGAAATAAAGTGATAAGTTTGACTTATTACACCGAGGACTTAGAACGCCTAATGAACTGGCAGTTACGGCAACCGTCATAAAAATAATAAGCTGTAATTAGATTTAATTAGAATTGTTCTTTTTACGTATTTGATGCGAATCTTAAGTGCAAATATATAAAATGGCCACGAAATTTGGTATTTCATTTCGTTAGAGCATCTTTTTTACGAACCACTTCTAACTTAATAACTTCGTTTTAGTATCTATACTTTTTCATGACCTCTTTATTAAGTTATTTTAAGTAGTAAAAGTCCTTGATAGTTATTTGGGTCTTACAATATAGTGAAGTAAATTGTAGAAGCGCTTGGCACGTTCCGGTTTAGTTCTTAGCATTAAGTATGTGTGCCACGGGAAAGAACGGTCACCATACCAACTTTTTTTTATAGTTTCGAAGTAGCAAACGAGTATGCAGCCCACCTGATGGTAAGTGGCTACTGCCGCCCATGGACATCTGTAATCAACCCTAGGTAAGATCAAAGTCTCACCTAAGGTTAGCCACAGATGCGTTGCTACCCCTGAGGACTAAGATATAATGCCTCGGAAAAGTATGTCTCCCTTACCACATCGTTCAGACCAGAACACCGCAGCGCATAACACTGCTGTTATTAGGCAGAAATAGGTGCGACGGTGGTGCTTCCGGAGTCGAACCACAAAGAGTTCTACCACCTTCAAAACGGTCTGACACGCAATGGGTTCCGGGTTCAATTCCCGGAGTTAGTGAATTCGTCTTTGCGAGTGTCCGTGGCACCCACGACACAAGAAAATCCCATGAGTGTAAATAACGCGAAAACGTGTATCTATAGTATCTACAAGATTTAGGTCAAGGTATAAAAAGTATTTAGTCACTTCAGAAAAAAATAGATTGACAATTTACATAAGACACTTTAACTGACTTATATATGACACAAATTTAACTCGTTTCGTAAAGACACGGCTTTCAAGATGACGGCTTTTCTATATATCATATAACATATATACATATATGTTATATAACATTATGAATATAAGGTTTAAGATTATACTTTTGAAACAAGTTATACATTTCATTTTACTTAATTAAACAATTTAAGGCTTATTTACTTAAATTACTTGTAAATGGTTTAACAATTTGATTCTGATACATTGCTCTTGTAATTCAAAACTTGAAATTTACTAGATTAGATAAATAACTGCCTAACGAAGAGCACGTAAAAATTTTATTCGTCTCAGCTTTAATAACTAGAGCTACAGCCCTGCCTTAAAAGCGCAGTAAAACGAAAAAAGATTCCCCTTAATAAACCATCAGGGCTGCCATTTTCTGTAATTGGATACGAAAAAACTGTATAACATAGTAAATTATGAAAAGGAATGTCAAAATGAATTCAGGTGTATTTTCCGGGTCTGAGTGTCAAACTAGATTTATAAATACGTACCGTACCGTAATAATTTCGTCAACGCATTATTGTCCTATTGCTGAGCAAGGGTATTTTCTCATAGTGGCATTTAGAGAATAGTGTGCAGTCAAATGCGAAAAGATTGACTTACTTGCAAATAAAGTAAAAAAATCAAAATTTTGTAAAATAGGTGAATGGTGCAACCATTAATGTCCCACCGCTGGGCTCTGGCATATTCACACAACTTGGAGAGTTAGATAATAGTTAAATAATAAAATACCTAATTATATAATAATTTGTACTTTAACATATCAGTAAATAAATGATACAAACATTATAATAATAGTATATTTTTTTTTTATTTTATATAAAAGGATTTTCCATAACAGCTAGGTTTTTGACATACCATTAATCGTTTTCATACTGGCAACCCTGTCAACCACGAATGCGCCTTTGTAATAAGCTATGTTTTATCTGTGCTCCCAATTTCTGTAACAATTCCTCTAATATTCTTCTTCTTTTTCCAGGTAAGTGCTGTTTCAAGAATCCATGTCGAAATCTGCTGAGGTAGTTATCTGGGTATATAATAATAGGGAGTATTGAATAGTATGTTACAAAATAATTGGCTGATAAGGGTTGCTTGATTGTTTTATATTACACAATTTATTTGAATATATGTGAGGAAGGAAGGGTATATTTGTAAATCTCCTCTCATTTAACAATGTCTTACGTAAAGTTAAGTACACATACGTAGGCGATGGTGACCATTTACCATCGAATGGCATATCTATTTGTTACTTTCATAAGCGATTTATCTTGCTTGTAATAGTCAAACGCTTTACTTGCAACCAGGTAATGTCTGCTTGTCAGTGTGTAACTATGATCAGAGCCTGTGTTGGTATCGATGTCAACTTCTTTATGTTGTAAATAATTTCTCTTACTGCTAATATTCGATGCGTTGCTACCTATGAGGACTAAGTTGAAACGTGTCTGGTGTGTATGTCTCCCTTACACACATAATACACACCGATAACATCAACGCAACGCCACTCAGGAATAGGTGTGTCGCTGATGCTACCGGAGACCAAACACAAAGAGTTCTACTACCAGCAAAAAATAGCTTCATAGGTAACGACTAATTCATACATAAAATTAGCCTATCCTAATCACTATTGAACTATAGGCGCTTCAGAACTTATAGTACGAGTAATCAGAAGGGTTTGGGAGGCTCATTACTCCACCAATGTCAACATTCGAGTACGAACTCCCATAAATCCGATACAAATCAGACAATGTCCTCGAATATCCCAAATATTTACCAATTAGAGTATTTACCTTCATTTACTAGTTTGAGAAGCGTTTGATAATTAAGATGTCGCTGAGTAAATAAATTTATATTTACCTATATAAACTTATATTTGCCGATTTAATTAACGTTCTTAACGTGAAAAGCGGTTGTTTTGAAATTTCTATAACTTTCGAAAATTAAGCCTCGCTTTGTCAAAGCGTAGTGAAATTGTTAACAATGAATTGATAACGAGTGAGAATGTTCTTGATGTTTTATCGAATTGAATACAGATATGAATTCGAGATTATGATAAGAATTTTGCAGATTTTGAATTGAAGAGATTGCGAATATCCCCAAATGTAATTTAAAGTTTCGTCTTTTCCAAAACTTAAGTTGGATATTTTACAAAGAATTTGAAAGGATTCAATAAAATCATTGATTCCTTATACATAATAATGGGTACATTATAATGTGTTAGTAGACAACATATGATGATTTTATTT
>MOOZ01000721.1:108797-120314 GCA_002930495.1 Cecropterus lyciades | reverse complement strand
ATTCAATAAAATCATTGATTCCTTACACATAACTAGCTGAGCTCGCGGTTTCACCCGCGTTTAAAAGAAATGTAACGTGACATACATTAACCGAAATTTTATATCCCATTAGAAAAAAAAAACCGATTTTGAAACATTCTTCATTGATACTCCGTTCCTGTAGGTCTTAGCGTGATGATATATAGCCTATAGCCTTCCTCGATAAATGGGCTATCTAAATAATTTTTAAATCAGACCAGTAGTTGAGATTAGCGCGTTCAAACAAACAAACTCTTCAGCTTTATAATATTAGTATAGATAATGGGTACATTACAATGTGTTAGTAGCCAACATATGATGATTTTATTTTATTTATGGCTACGATGTCCTTAATAGAAGAATGTCTTCCAAATTTATTCCATTACACCCATATCTCTCTCGATCGTATACATACATAGTGAATATCGGTGAATAAACCTCCACTTTTACACACTACATGTAGACTAACGAACACGTTTACACCAAGAAAATTCTGATATCATTTTTTATATCATATTTAATCCCGTTTTATTCATTTATTTTGCCTAAACGTTGTCATCATTCATTTTTTCATAATCCGCGTCCAGTCAATTGTGAATCATAGAAGCATTGATTTATGTATATCTATGACTTGTTTCCAACTTCTTCATCACTAATCATTTATCAAAACTTATCGAAAATACAATATCATGCAAATGTTTATCATTTAATATTAAAATAAGCTTAATTCCCAAAGCCTACAACATATAAGCTGATAAATATCAATGCCTAATGATTTCAATTACCCCTTGATAAAAGCACTATGTTAATAATTCCCTTTGAAGGTAAGCTTTTGATTTTGCGTTCCTAAATTTATACTAAAACATTAATTTGTTCATATTCACTAGTGTTCTCAGTTACATAGTAACTCATCTTCGACGTCAGTCTAATTAATTAGAAACTGGAGTATCAAAGCGTCGTAACGTGTCTTAATGAATAATAATAAGACTCACTGACAGACAATCACAGTAACCCTTTAATGACGTACTGTGAAGATAAGCAGGTCTGGGTATTTATGCCAGTGGGGATAATGTATAATAGGGAAAGGTTACTGGCAAGGTATTCTATCCGTAATTTTAAAAATTCTGACGGTCTCAGATAAGATGACAACTGTAATAAAGTAACAATGGAAATTTTTTATCGACTAGTGAGCTGAAACCTGGAAACGTAAGAGTAAATTACCCACAAGGACTAGTGGGTAATTTTACACAAATGGCATATGTTGGCACTAGTGACTAGTGATGTGCCGGATCGTTAAATTAATAGATCCGCGGATACAGATACGAATACGAATCATTGGTGTCTTGATCCACGGATACGGATACGGATCTTAACTTTTTTACAAATTTTCTTACTCAATGTGCATGTCCTTGAAGCGACAGTTGCTTTACTGATATGCTTCTGACTGTGCCCTTAGTACGTGTTTATTACTTTTCCTCAGAACAATCATTGTTTACGTTTTTCCTTATCATTACAACATACATTATATATGTACATTGTTATTATAACTACTGTACTAACATAAAATGTTAAGATATCTGATTTTTGCAATATAAATGAGCTAAATGTGTAATATTAATAAACATTACGGAATTTAATACTGTTTCATTGCCTAATCGCCTATATACATTGATAATTTTGTATATATAATATGAATTTAACAATAGATATAAGAGATCCGTTTGAAATCCGCCTAAAAAGTAACGGATTCGGATCTTTCTCGTGCCTCGGATATCCGCGGATACGGATACGGATATCCGGTCCTTCACTACTAGTGACTAGTGGTCTATGTGCCATCTAAATGAGACTGCACACTTTGCCGAACTTTCTGGATCTGTTACAATTTGCTAAATACGACTTCTGCTTGTGACTTTCACATCTGTTATTTAGAGGTAGCAAACTAGCAACAATCCGTAATCAGCTTAGTAGTACCTACACTTGGTTCATTTGATCTGGATGTAAAAATTCTGTTTAATTAAATTTACATTTAATTTTTTTTATATCTTTTGCAAGCCAGTGCTTGACTACAATCCTACTTGATGACGTGGCATGCAAGTGGTGATGTAATCTTTGGTGGTGAATCGCATTAGCTTAGTAAAAGCCTATTCACTCATTCACTCTTCATTTAAATACACCTACAATGTATTCGTATTTTAATTTTATAATATTAGGTAGATTACCCGTGCTGTTCCAAAACAAAAACAGAAAATCTATTTTATTAAATGTAAAAGAACCTTTCCAATTAGAGCAAGGAAATTTGGGCCTTCGGATCCATTTCATCTAATTTTAAATTTAGGATCGGTTCTCGAAATTGCTAATGAAGGCAATTAACGATGGCGTTACGTTATCACTTCCAAGTTGTCTGGCTAATCGCTTTGAGGCCCGTTTGTTACTGTCTCACACTAATTTATTTATTTATTCATTTATTTAATTATTTAGGTTCAATAACGCATACACTTATAGAAATTACAATGCAAAGGTTTAAATAAACAGGTCGTATACCCACAATTACAGGTGAACACGGCATTGATAGTATTGAGACTCTAATAAAATAATATATACTTAAATTAAGATTACAATTTTCAGTGAATATAAGATAAGAATATACAATTTTATTTAATACAACTAATAGAACCAACGTAAAATAAATATATTGAAATAAAAATTATCAATGATTAAAATTGAATACATTGAAATATAATGAATTTCAATATAAGAAATAAAACTAAGAATAATATGATATGATTAACTTTTAAGTTTTTTTAGATTTATTTAGAATTAGCTAAAACGTGATAAATATTTTTTGGAACGAATTTGTTTATAAGAAAATATTATTTACTACTGATTGATTTACTATTACGTATAACCTCTGACATGTTTTTCTTAAATTTGCTTAAAGTGTCCCCGAAAATGTCAGGTGCTTAGAGGCCGACAAAGTATTATACTGTCTAGTCATTCTATTAATTGGGAAATTATAGCCAAGATTAGATTTAGTGAGATCTAGAACAATAATCTGTATTTTCCCTGTCTAGGAATTTTAGATGGCATATTAAATGTAACTTTTTCTAACAATTGCGGAGCATCAATCAAACCGTTTACAATTTTAATTAGAAATATATTATCATGCACTAACCTACGATTATCCAAAGTCATCATATTAAAATGTTGAAGCCGATCATCGTATTTTAAAAGAAATCGAACATTCTGGTGATATGATAATATCCGCAAAAACTTTTTCTGGATTCTTTCGATACGGTATTTGTATATCTTATAAAATTGATTCCAAACAACACAACAATACTCGAGAGAGCTTCTTACTACCGCATTATATAGTAGAATTGTAGTTTCAGCTCATTTAAATTCCTTAGTTTTACGAACAAGAAATCCTAGAGTTCTGAAGGCTTTGGATGTTATAGCGTTTCTTCAATGACCTGTTTCAGCGGATTTTTGCCTCTTTTATACGTAATGTTACTGTTAAGAGTATTATCAACTTTTTTTCTAGAGAATCTCATGAAATAGCATTTATCGGTATTCAGCACCATATTGTAAAGCTTACGCCAGTCAGCCGCACCATTTAAATCGTTTTGCAGCTTCAGCGAATCAACTGGACTATCAACACGCCTCGAAATTTTTAAGTCCTCAGCAGTGATGAACAAAGTCAGATGAACAAAATTATTATTTTAGAAGTGAAAACTTCTCTAGGCGCGTTGAGCACGTTTTTCGTGAACAAATATCATGCAACTCGCGTCATCGTCACCGAACGCTTTCCATGTATGAACACCCCCTGTGTATCTATTTACGTAGATATACCTCCGTGCGTTATTTTCTACTATTTTTAATGTAACCCAATATTTTTATAACATAGAAGTAGCAAACGAGCATGCAGTTCCCCTGATGGTAAGAGACTACTGCTGTCCATAGACATCTGTAATCCACCAGAAAAAAACAGAGTTTTACATGAGGTCGGCCACTCCTGAAGACTAAGTTGGAATGTCTCGGATAGTATGTTTATCTCACCACACCCCTCAGACCAGAACACAGCAACACTTAACACTGCTGTTATTAACCTACATCAGTGGCGGTATAAGTAATAACAATAATAATAAAAGAGCAATACTACTCACTAACTATTACTCTTTGTATTCTACTTATAAATAACTACAGTTAAGGCTTTGTGTTCCTCCGTAAAAATTATATACAGTTTCAGACGTCATCAGGACTAGATTCTGTCTGACTCCCGCCACGCGAGCGGTCGTTATGCTCCTTTTTCTCCGTAGATACATTTTTACCACCTTTGATAGGCACCTTGCTTTTACGTAAGACACTCTTGAAAGGAGCTAGATTACTTTTATTTTTGTAAACGCTATAAATATTCAAATTACTCCACCTGATAGCCCATAACCGTTCTTACTCGTTCCTCGCGTAATTTCTTATGTCAGTATGCCATTGAGATTCGGATATATGAGAATGAGAACAAGAGGAAATTACCTTTATATTCTTACACGAGGTACCTGACAAGCCATAGACCTAAAATGCTTACAGATTGTTCTGTTTGTAAAAAATGTTTTATTGACTTTGATAGTCGTCCAGTGTCAGGCGCGCTTCGGGGAACCCCTGCTTGCTCAGGCAATTCACTCAGTGGATACACTGTCCAACTGTGTCGTTGGCTGTCGTTAGGCAGTGTAAAATGTTTAATGACACTCATACCATTTTCATTGATTATATCTAGGCTATAAATAACCCTAAATTATTTTATTACTATGAGATTTATATTTGACATAATCTTAGAATTACAATATTTGTCATAAACATAATATAGCAACGCTTAGAATTCCCATCTCATTAATGTGAGTCTACATGCATCTACTGCTTAAAAATCGTCTAAAGGTTTTGATATGAATTACCGCCCGTCCAGTCCGTCTGTATTTCATTGGCAGTCTTTTCCATTCCAAACTCCAAATTAATGTTATCGATATTGTTAAAAAACTATTGTAAACATTTTAAATGTATTTTTATACATTCATGTGCTTGTCGCCCCGCTCCCAGCGGTCGCGGCGTGCCGTGACCAAGCGGACAGAGTCATATTACTAAACAGACAAACATTTGATCATCTTACAAGTACTAGCGCGCCTACTTCATGCGTGTAAACGCTGAGCCGACGCAAATTATTGTCTATAAGCTACAATTAATATTACTTAAGCTATACCGTTCACAGGGTGTTTGTCATTAAGAACATTTCTCCTTCGTTTGCTGTTTGTCAAGTATGAAATGTAGTCGCTTCGTGTATTTATAGCGTTTACAAACGAGCGTGCAGTCCGTCTAATGTGCTTAGTAACTTAAGTTCCAGTACCGTTTTAGATTTATCGCACACTAATGTTTTGTCCGTGGGTTCGCTCTATGTACTGTATCATATCTGATGCAGTTTGAATGCTACGTATCTGTTCAAAAAAAAATAATTAAAATGGCTTCTATTTTATATATTTCACGTCCAAACATTTAAAACTACATTGAAACTTCAATTATTATAAACTAGCTTATTCTTGCGAATCTACCCGCTTTAGTCTTCAGTCTGGTAACGTCCATCAACAAGGTAATGAGTACCCCATGTATTAATCCTTGTTATAAACTGTGTTCCGAATTTCAGCGAAATCGGACACACGTACATCCTCACAATCTTTCGCATTTATAATATTAGTAAAATTCATAGAACTTTGAATGCTTCTTAACACTCATTTACAACTTTTTACTTATAATTGGCAACTGATGTTGTTCTAACATTAACTGATGCTGATGATTCAAATTAAATGTATGTTTCTTGGTTGAACTTGATAACTATTAACGTCTTTGATAAAAACCATAAACCAGAACCACTCTTGCTAATTAAAGTGGATCTTTGTGATTTGAAACTCGATGAAACGAAAATGCGTCACGATAAAGAAACAAACATAAATGTATCGGATAAATGCAGAAAGAATGTGATAGAATAAACAGTGTTTTATATTCTCGATCTATTTATTATCTTTTATTATTATTTTGTAGTAGAATTATTATTAGCAGGCTAGGCAGGCTTTTCTGAAGTTACACTTTTGCGTGTATACTCGTAAGTAGCATTCAAACACTTTTCATTGTCTACATTTAGGCGTCATAAAACAAGTGTTGTAATTGTTCTCTTGACGACATAGTATCTAACCGGTACATATCTTGCGTCAGAATTTGCATCAATGACAAGATACTCGGTTGCTAAATGGGCATCTAGTTATGCAGTCAGCTGGGACTCGCATGCATATGCGGTAGTGATGTTATGGATATGAAATTTCGGATTTGGATACGAATATAAGAGTAATATTATACCGATTTTGCATACGGTTACGGATATGTAATTATTTCGGATTATGCCTTTGTTTCGGATTGTTTGGGTTAAGGATATTTATTTGTAACGTGAAATACAAATATGTAGTAATATAATAATCAATTTTAAGTGTTATTTACTAAAATTAAAAGAAACATGTACGAAACATATCCGAAATTAACCGAAACTTTTATTTCGGATACGGTTACGGATTAATTTTTATTTCGGATATCCGATAGTTTCGGATACGGAACTTCATAACATCCCTGATATGCGGTAATGACAGATGCAATTTCAGCGGACAGATACAAAATGTCCGTTGACGATACGTTTCTGAATACGAGTTATCTGTACACGGAATGGAGCCATCTTTGAAATGTGACGTTATGCTGATTCGGCAATTGTGCTATTAATTGAAAGTTTGTCGGTCTGTGTCGGCTATTTCAGGGTTTTGCAAAAGTCGATTTGTAATGACGTTCTATATATTAAATTCTTGTTCAATCTCGTAATTGATAGAGGGCGTTTTATTTTAACATGCTTACTGTGGAATGTCGCTTTAAAAATTTAGCTAAAGTTCTAGCATGCAAACCATATAAAGGCAAGGAGTCGTTGCCAGCCATGGACGTCTTAACCTAACTCAACAATATTTGAATTTTCTTGAAGTTGGCCAGTTATAATGTTTCCTCCAAGCATTAAATTGGAACTCTTCGTATAAATTATCACACATTTCAACAAGTAATAACGAAGTGAGTAGTGCAGCCTTTATATAGCGTTTTCCGTGATAAAGTTTATTTTGATTGGTCGCAGAAAAAGTTATGAACATCGATAGCTACCGATTTTCGTTACGCTAAACTACGTGATATTTGGTTCGATTGTACGTCATCAATCTATCCCCAGGGAAAGAATAAGAACTCGTGTAAAGGTGAAAGACCCTCTGGAAACGAATTTTCCCTATATGCGCAGCGCGACCACCTAGCGGTTTTAAATCGCGAGTAACTCTATCTTTTCTCCAAAGCTCGGTTATCTTAAGCTGTCCGTCCTAAAACCAATAAAACTGCCCCCGATAGTTGATAAGAGACATGTAGCAAGAAGTGAAACTGAAGATAAATGTTCGAATGAATCAAACAGGATAATCTAGTTTCTATATACTGTATATATAGATAGTGGATTTATATTAGATATTGCAGTTCTTAAGTCAAGTAAAATCATTACATGTTGAAAATATGTTTAATAATTTAATTTAATTCCGTTAGTAGCCTGATAGTTAAAAAGTAACTGTACGGTTGACTTGGTCTACTTACACACGGGCTCATCAAAGATATTGATGAGGTCCTTAAGGACATATTTCCTCAAGTTGAGATATAGTTTTTGAACCTGGGCGTGCAAGCCTTGTAATCGCTTAGCCAAAGCCACGAGGGATTCGTGCATGCGATGTATATCGAGGGTTGACTCTGTAATGATAAAGATTTAAGATTTTGAAGTAAAGCTTCTTTAAAATTAATTGGTTTAATTAATTAACGTGATTTGAAAATAGATAAAACGAAAATGTTTCACGATAAAGAACTAAACGCATAAACGTGTAAGATTGAGTCGGCGAGAAAATGAAATAGAATACATTACACAGTATTTTGCATTAATAAAGCTTAGTAAAAAATAAGAAACCTTATTTATCCTAATACTCCTGATACTCTATATTCATCTCAACCTCTCGTAGCCTACTTTTCCGAAGTTTTCCTTTTTTATAAATTTATGTTTATGTAGTTATATGTGTTTTTAACTAGGGGCTGAAAAGACAGCCGCAATAATCGTAGAACCTCTAGATAACAGGTTGTTCTACACGGAATGCGGCAGTTACCTCATCTGCTGTAATCTGAAATGTGACAAAACGAGGATACGATAGCCCATTTACTGGTTTTTAGATTTATAACCCCTATCACTTAGGCCATTATGGCGCATCGAGTAACGATTCGTAGCATTTTTTGTTAACGACCGACAAGGTGAAAAATGGTCAATTTTAAAACATGAAAACAAATGTATGGAGCGTATTGCGGCTTTGTAAGATTTGTCGATTACCGATAAATGGATGGGTGGGGATCGTCCGAAAAATGTTTTGTACATTAGTCCTAAATTATTAGGGTTGATGGTACAATAAAAATAAGTATGTAAGTATCCAGGTGGTTAGAACCAGTGTAGTTCGACCGGGGAGGTACCACCGACGCACGTATTTTTAACGTGAAGCAGTTCTTGCGTTCCGGTATAAGGATGTGGTTGCCAACTCACTTATGTCTGAGTCTGTCTTAGTTTGCGGGAGTAGCAACGCATCGTTTTCAGGTTGAATACTTATATATAAAGTTACTTACAAATGTCCATGGGTAGCGGTAACCACTTACCATTAGATGGATTGCATCCTCGTTTGCTACTTCCATATCATAAAAAATCAGTTTACGGTTTATATCTCCCACAAGACTCAAAGCAAACCTTCTTCATAAATACTTTATTAACTTTATCATAATCCGTCAAACGTTTTAGGAAGCCATTACCAACTTATTAAGACTAGTACTGAGTGATTGACTGTAATTCTAGAAGAATTAAATTTTTCACAAGAGTTCCATAAAATTGAGAGTTACATAAAATTGGGCGCTAACCTCTTTTTTTTTTTAATAATATCTGAGCTGTGATAGCCTAATGGTTGAATCTCGCGCCTCTCAATCGAGGGCCAGAGGTTCGAATCCCAGGCACGCATCACTGATTTTTCTAAAATGATGTGCGTATAAGAAATTATATCACTGCTTGATAGTGAAGGAAAATATCGTGAGGAAACCTGCACACCACAGGTGGGTGAAGTCTACCAATTCGCACTCGGCCTGAAACTCTCTCATTCTGAGAGAAGACCCATGCCCAGCAGTGGGACAACAATGGGTTGACGATGAATACGGCTTAAAAGAGTTATTGCCTAATTATGTTGGACTAAGTTGGAGAGCCTTATGACATTAGAAGTTTGGTCGGGCAAAGTCGCGAAGCTATAGTTTTAAACGATTCCGCATTAGGAGACATAAGTCAAGGTGAAAAGCCTAAAGGCGCGTTCTTGAACTTCATATAGCGGATAGAATGCTTACCTTGTTTTTTGTTTGGAACACCATACGACATTAACAACGTGTTATATATTACTAGCTGAGCTCGCGGTTTCACCCGCGTTAAAAAGAAATGTAACGTGACATACATTAATGCATGCAGCGGAAGCTCTCATTAAAAAAAAAGCCCCGATTTTGAAACATTCTACATTTCTGCTCCGCTCCTATTGGTCTTAGTGTAATGATATATAGCCTTCCTCGATAAATGGGCTATCTGACACCGAAAGAATTTTTCAAATCGGACCAGTAGTTCCTGAGATTAGCGCGTTCAAACAAACAAACAAACTCCTTAGCTTTATAATATTAGTATAGATATATATGGTTTAAAACAATCAAATGTGCTATAAAACGGTATTATATTAAAGCGATAAGGAAAAAAATACACTGAAACATTTTCTTTGAATTTTCGCTTCGTTTATTCGGCGTCAAATTTTTGAACGCATTCCGTTGAAACGTTTCGAATGACTAAAAGCGCCAGCGATAAATTATTTTGACACATTTTCTTCGAACACATTTTAACAATTTGTTTTAATTGCACAATCTATCGCATAACACTAGTGAAACGCAGAAGGAAAAAGTATTAAGATGTTTATATTTAGAGTTATAAGTGTAAAATAAAACAAGATTAGAAAAAGATCTAGTTTTTTTTTCTTAACAATACAAACTTAAATGTGCGTTCTTTCTTTTCTTTATTTCAAAAATGTAACAGCACTTTGTATTCACACTAAATGTAGACATTTATGCCCTTAGTTAGGTAATAATAACTGGTAAATCTAAAAATTTATTATTTTAATAAAATTTCTCTTTGATGCATAACATCATCCACCGCTATAAAATAGTAAGAAAATCATTAAAAATTACTTCATCTGGCATAACTCCTGCCGTCGTTCTCATACATTATTTATTTGCAAGGGACGCGAGATTTGCATCGCGGGGTTTATTGAACAACTTTTATATTTTGTCATTCAATATTAAAGATTAGGCGACGTCTGAAGAATATTTTTAGGCTCTTTATTAGGGGATTTTGGGAGTTGCTCGTAAAAATTAAGCCCCCTTAGTCGTGACAGGAATAATGCGGGAACTTTTCATTAAGTACAGGGAATGTTGTGAGCACGCAGCCCTTAATACTTGATTATAATAAGAAATCCAGAAGGACAACACTGGTGGTGTTATTTTTTTATGGTTTACCCTTTTTATAATGTCTTTTTAGTAACTTAGGTATATGTATATAACAAAGTTTATGTACGTATAATAATATTTAGTAATAATAACGCTTTCTATGCTATACGCACACATTATGAATTTTCGGGATGTTTCAGACATTCTGGATGTCTTTTTCTGAAATGTAAATTCATCATTCATATAACTGTTCCACCGGGATCGTACCCGGAACCCACTGTGTGTTAGTCCGGTGGTGCTGATGACTGCTACGCCACACCTACCGTCATATCTGGAAAACCGTAAAAAAACGGACCGTCATATCAAAAAGTAACCCATAAGCAAAAACATAGGTACCTGAATTTCTAAAAGGTACTCCTTAGAGGCCTAATTCATGTTCTGCTTAAATCTGTTCCAAACCTTCCTCAACGATAATCTCCAAGCAACGTGACCCACCAACACTTCAGCCTAAAAATAGAGTATGTATGTCAGTAAGTTCAGTTTATAAATCATAACCGATTCTATCGTGTACCAAAATAATAAGCATAGTTCTCACCGTAGCACGCTTGACAACTGGCGTTTGGTGACATACCGAGCCCTTAGTACGAGTTTATTACGTTTCCTCAAACGATCACAGTTTACGATCGCCCAACATTGGATTGTACATCGCAAGGTATAGGCGAAAACGTGCAATATATATTGAAATTTTCGCGAAGACGTAAACGATCACCGTTTGGATGATTCTTTTTTTTATCAGACCGAAGTAGCAATCGAGCATGCAGTCCACCTGATGGTAAGTGGTGACTGCCACCCAAGGACATT
>MOOZ01000721.1:58154-102449 GCA_002930495.1 Cecropterus lyciades | reverse complement strand
CTATAGTTTTTGCGTTGATGAGTAAGAAACATCCATACATCCTCACAAAAAATGCGACTTTATAATTTTATTTAAGACTTACATAAGCTCTATTATCTATGACGACCCGCGTGGCGGAGCGGTCACAATACTGGTCTGCCACGCAGTGGGTCCCGGGTTCGATCCCCGGCCAGACAGACATCTGCATGATGAGTTTATATTTCTGTTCTGGGTCTGGGTGTTTATGTATTCGTCTTTGTGTCCATGGCACCCACGACACAGGAGACAATCCTACTGTGGGGCTATGAGTGTAAAAAGCGTTTTATTATAAACAATTAAGGAAATTTACTTTAGCAAGATATCTAACTGAACCTACTAAAATTGTTATCTTGTAATTCAGAGTTTTTGGAGACTTAGATAACTTCAGACTTACTCCTTAAGGGTAAAACTTGTGGTAACCCCAGATGCCTTATGCGAATTTAATTTCGGATCTCCATGAACAACGATAACTTTCATTTGGTTAACTAACGCTTGTTTGATACTTCATTAAAAAACCGGCCAAGTGCGAGTCTGACTCGCGCCCAAAGGGTTCCGTTCCATTAACTATAAAAAACGGCAAAAAATTTACCTTTGTTGTGTTGGAGCCCCACCTATTTTTTTATTTTATCTTAATTTAATTATTTATTTTTAAAATGAATCTATAAATAGATATTATGTG
Source organism: Cecropterus lyciades (assembly GCA_002930495.1). Classification (NCBI taxonomy): domain Eukaryota; kingdom Metazoa; phylum Arthropoda; class Insecta; order Lepidoptera; family Hesperiidae; genus Cecropterus; species Cecropterus lyciades. The sequence goes on along the minus strand of MOOZ01000721.1, from coordinate 101,752 downwards.
AATATTACAAGCGTCTATGTGTTGCCGTTGTTAATATCGCTTCGCTTAATTCGCTGTGTGCCGTTATTAATATCGAGCAAAAATCATGTTTGTTGTATGGGAGTCCCCCTCCCATATTTATATTATTCTGTTTTAGTGTTTGTTGTTATAGCGGCCACAGAAATACATCATAATTAAAAAAAATAACTGTCTAGCTATCCACCGTTCATACAGCTTGATGACAGACGGAAAGCGGAGTTTTGCCTTTTGTTTACGGAACTCTAAAAGCTAGTGTATGCTAAACCAAATTACCAATATATTTGATTGTACTCTTTAACGTTAGCGAACATCAATGTTCCCCATTTATTTCCATACAAAACATTCGCTAAATGAAATATTTATGATAACGAACGGTATGTACTCATACCTATATTCTCGTATTATTACAGTCTAATTCAATTTTCCTCAGACGCGATATATTGATTCTCATTGTTAAGAGCGCCGTTTCCAGCGTCTATACATCCGTGGTACGAGTAGGGTTGCCAACCTTGAAATGAAATTACTTATATATTATTTAAAACCGTTTGACTCTGGAGGCTCCAACGTTTATCTTATATTTGGCTTTAACAGCAGAGTTAACTGTTGTGTTATGTTTCGAGGGGAACAACAGTTAAACGAGACCAACTACGAGTAATTCTCAGTAGTAAGCCGAACTTATGTAGGGATTCAATTCTCTCAAAGTAATTAAAAAAATACACATAAGGGTACAAAAAGGTCCAAAAACAGCAGATGAAAGTTTTTTTTTTTTTGAGAACCATGCCGTACAGTACGTAGTACTATGTTTTCATGATATTTTCTTTTGCCTTTTTGTGTGTAAGCAAGTGTTAAAAATATTACAAATAACGATAGATATTTTTAACATTTTTATCGATACCATTGTTTGAGAGTGTTATTATTTTATTATATTATAATATTGTTATTATTAGAGTATTGTTTTGTGAGTTTAAGGTATATTTTACTTATTCTAGAATTACCACATATAATCGAACGAAAATGTTGGCAACCCTAGGTTCAGGCGAGCACCTTATAGATTTGTAGGTAACAATGCCATACAATTTTCAGAAATTGTCGGGAACCGCACCGAGACGACTGTTCAACTTAAATTGGGTTTTGCAAGCAAACACGCCAATTTTCATGACGAGAAATAAATCCTACTATGTTTTTTGAGTGATATTGAAAGAAAGTTTATGTAATATTGTAATATTGTGATAGCTATTTCTACCTTAGTATAGAAGTGTTATGCGCTGCTGTGTTATGGTCTGAGGGGTATGATAAGGGAGACATACTTTTCCGAGGCATTCCATCTTAGTCCTCAGGGGTAGCAATGCATCTGTGGCTAAACTTAGGTGAGACTTTGATCTTATCCAGGGTTGATTACCATGGGCGGCAGTAGCCATCAGGTGGGCTGCATGCTCGTTTGCTACTTCCCTACTATAAAAAAGGAAGAGTATGGTTCGACCAAGGAAGTTTCACTGCCACTGTTTATAGCGTGAAGCTGTTCTTGCGGTTCGGTGGAAGCGTGTGGTTGCTGACTTTTTTACGATAATCTTATTCCTCGAGATAATAATATACTTGTGATTGACTTCAGATAGAACCCTTACAGATTTCCATGGGTGTCACTGAGTACTTACCGTCAGGTGGACTGCAGGCTCGTTTACTACTTCCATCTAAAATTCTATTCTCTTCTAAAAAGAGTTGCATCCTAGTCTGAAGCCCAGTAAAGTATTAGATTGAAATACGACGACAAGTTAAGTTTTTACCAAACTTAGCATTTTAACTATTATAACAAAACTTACAAACGAATAGAAATAACAACAATAGTAAGTATATTCGGATTTTGTTTATTACGAAATTATTGCTTTACATCGAAACTAACTAAACTTAGTTCTCTTCCGGGAATAATTACGAGTTCCCAATGGAGCAATTTCGGTTCTATCAACGTATAATTCGGAATGGCGATAATTGCCATTGTCGTAATGGCCTTATCTAATGGCCGTTAGTTTCGGACGTCGACTGGCCAAATATATTAGACACCGCATAAGTCAAGTTACCTGTGGAGAATGTATGTCACTACATATGGTTATATAGATTATATCTAGCGTGAAGCGGTTCTTGCGCTTCGCTGGATGACTGGTTGCCGGCTCACTTATATATGCGGCGACTATCTTAGTCCTCGGGAAAAGCAACGCATCTGTGATCGACTTTAGATAGAACCCCTGTTTTGATTCATGGGCGGCAGTCACCATTTACCATCAGATGGACTGCATGCTTGTTTGCTTACTTCAATCTGATAAAAAAAGAACTTTGTGCTATCATATAAAGGTGATAGTCATAATGCTATCACCAAATTGGTAGAACCCTTTGTGACTCGACTCTGAAGTCACCATCGCCACACTTTTTTCTATCTATTGACATCATTGATACCCATATAGACCACGATAAGAAGTACCTTATGTTTTAATCCGGATCATAAACTGTTTGTGTGCCAAATTTGAACCAAATTCAATCAGTAGGTTGTTTGAAAAGGTAATAAACATACACACATCTTCACAAACTTCGCCTTTATAATCCTCATATTTGTATGATATAATATTAAGTAAAAGATATTGTGAGTTAAGATCAAACAACAAGTACCTATATCACGATCAACTGAGCTGATTATAAAGCGATATTGTGTCGGATACAATGCAATGTGCGAGTGAGATGTGAATAGTATCATCTCATCTGAATATAGAATGGGTTTACGTGGATTAGTTCGGTAATATCGAGTTTCTATTATGATGTGATAGAGCTGTTTAATAGAGCTGTGTGATAGAGTTGATGTGTGCATCATATGGCCACAAAATTTAAAGTGAAAACTTCTTTAGTCACTTTGGGTACTTTTGGGATGGGAAAAAAATCACTCGCGTGACCGTCACGCACAGATAAGTATGTAAATATGTATATAGAGCTGTATACTGATTATCATGTATAACAACGCACCGAACGAAAACTTTATCGCTATATTAATATGTTGACAAAAATATTTCTAATAAATAAATGCTATCTAAAAAATCTTAACATAAAAAATATTATTTACAAATTTGTAAATCCAGGAAGATCTTATGCACAACTTTATGACTGACACACAACACTGTCTGTCATAAGGTTATGTATAATGATTAAGAATGAATGTATGTATGAATTGTTTCCAGTAAAACTGTTAAAATTGGATCCTTAAAATGAATTACCACTCGTGCACAGCTGAAAACAAATTATTTTTTCGAAAGATCGTTGTCACAGCTTGTATTAATATTGTCCTCATTCATTACTACTGAAATTGGATTCAGTGCTGAACGCTCCGCCAAGTGGGTTAATCAAGGAGTATTAGTCACGATTAATGGGCTCAATAATTGTGAAACGACACTTAGCAACATAGTAAGTGATATTTTTGGCGTCTAGAGTTTAAAGCCATAATCGTAGCTCATTGAATAAATTTTAAAATATATATCATGTATCATTCATCGAAGTTGGTTCTTTCCATTCCAGAATAGAAATATTAATTGAATGTTTGCTTGACCGGGGACTGAACCCGAAACTTTGTGTTCAGTCAGTATCAGTAAAATGCCTTCTTACCGCGCGGGACGTCACTTAATATTTATGTATATTGCGTTTACAATGTAAGTTTTTTTTTATTAAATAAAACCTCTTCAGAATCGTTGGGATTTCAAACTGTATGAAACGAAAATGCGTTACGAAAGCAGTTGTCGGCACTACAACTAGATGGCGCTGTACTCTTTCTGAATCACGCATTATTTAGTATATGCATAATAAGATGTCCAAATATCGGCTGCAGTAATTACTTAATCGATTTTTGAAAAAGTCTTAATACTCTTAACCTCAGAAATATTTTATTATTCACTAATATTAAGTTTCATATCTGCCATGTGTGGATTCCACACACACAATTTATTTATTTCATTAGTTATTTATTATACAAAATTTTAATAAAAATATACGCTTTTATAAATAACTTTAAGTGCGCGTCTATTTTATTTATTTACGTTACATTTAACAGATTTTCTGCATGCTATGCAGTTTAAAGAGTAACGCAGTGATTGATTTTGATAGGCGTATATAAATCTACCGCAGTTGACCTGTTAGTGTTAAACGTTTTTCGTAGAAACAGTAAATTGACGATCAACAATACATCATTATGCAGCGTTTGTTAATGCGTCGCTTAGCAAAATGAACCATTATAAAATTTAACGGCTTTTCATAAAATTGCAGTAGCAAATTAGCTCCAGTTTTTATAATATGAAAGTAGCAAACGAACATGCAGTCCACCTGTTAAATGACCACTACCGCCCATGGATATTCGTGATCAATCGGAGGTCAGCCACAGCTGCGTTGCGAACTCGGATAAATATGTCTCCCTTACCACACCCTTCAGACCAGAACACAACAGCGCATAACACTTCTATTAGAACGAATAAGTGTGGCGTCGGTGCTTCCGGAGTCGAACCACAAAGAGTTCTACCACCTTTAAACGATACATACGGTAAGTAGTCGCTACGACTCATGGACTTTACCTTTCGAAGAGTAATCAACTCAAAATAGGATTGCAAAAGTTGAGATCGGCCACAAATTTCGATCGATACAATCAAATAGCCTTGAAATTGATATAAAAATAAGACATCGTCGTTTAAGTTCTATCACCGCGAAAGTTATTTTTTGGAATTTTGTTTGAAGAGACAAAACCGATTAATTTTACATAGACGCAACTAAAGTTCCATTGTGTACTTTTGATTTTCAATAATTTAAAGGTATTTTTGTGTCTTACCTTGATTCTGTTTGGACAAAACGACGTATATTTCGATTCCAATGACGACGATTTTCAAAATGTCATTACCACCAAAAAATGACTTACGCGGTGCTAGAACTTAAACGACGACATAACAATACATCTTACCAATCTTATAAAGTCTGTAAGTCTTTCACGCAAAAACGGATTTGGATGAAATTTGGCAAACTGTTTATAACCTGGATTAACACATACTCTGCGATACATGACCCAAGCGGGCGCAGTCGCAAGAGAAGCTAGTTAAAAATAAGTTATCAAATAAAATATGTTGCACGAAATCCTACGTTCGATATTCACTTCAGGTTTCCCGTTAAACCGCTGTTTAGGGTGTTTTCAACCGTGAATTAAAGTCTGGTTGGGTGGTCTAGAAATAAATTCAGTTCGAAACTTGTTCCATTTACTAAATAGCGCGAGAAACGTAAAGCGTCAGAAATACTGGCGTTCACCTCATTTAAGGATTTCGAATATTTATTGGTTTGGATAAGTTATGAAAAAAATGAAAATTTAAAAAAAATGGTTTGAAAAATTAACATACGCATTTAATTGCAATTATCGAGGCTTTAGCTGGCAGCAATATTTTATGAGAAGGGTTATTTCAAATTCTTAGAATCTATTCTAACTGTCTATTAGAAATTTATTATTACTTTTTTTAACTATGAAGTAAAACATCACAAATCCTACACACCCGAGAGTTCTTTAAAATCGTAGTTGACTATGGTCTTTATTCTCTCACAGTTAGGACTCGTAATCGGACCAATAATCGGTAACAGTCAATGACTGTGTAGCGCGTGTTAGAAGTATGGGAGATTCGGTAAATATAATACATCTTAGTCCAGAAGCCGTCAGTGCAGGACTCTTTTATTCAAGAAGTCTTAATACTTAAACATTATTCCATATGTAGTCGTTCTGATCTATATATCAGTACAATAAAAAACACTTTCTGCACTTATATCCCCACACAAGGATTTTCTTCTACGTAGTGGGTACCACGAATACACAAAGACGAATATACAAATACCCAGACCCAGAACACATCATTCAGATATCTGTCTAGCCGGGCATCAAACGCACTGCATGTCAGACGTAATGATGACCGCTCCGCCACGCGGGTCGAAACAAGAATTTGTTTATTAAATCGCTTGGCTCGCGGTAAGGCTATCACGCGCTAGACATATTCGAAGAATGATTGCCTATTAGGAGTCTATTTGGTTACTTCGTCAATGTCTCCGTTACATTATATGAGCTTTCTCAGAACTATTAGCGTAATAGCAGAATGCATGCCCGTCTAAATGGTTCGTCACAAAAATATGCTGAGAGATATACTTAGGGTTGCCAGATATCTAAATACAAGACCTAATGTCCTTTTAAAATGTAATCCAACCGAATATAATTGACCTGTTCTCGCGTAAATCGTTTTTTAACCGTTATTTTATTATGACCTGTCTTCTCTCAAATCTCTCATATAATATTGATATGCTCGACCGCAATGTGTAAAACTCCTAATACTATTTGTTTAGAGATTTATTTCTTTTAAATTAGTCTTCACCTGCACATTATGTAAGTGTAGTTGTCACACTTAACTGAGTTGCAGTACAAAATCAAGTCTACCAGTTTTATAAAAATCCATTTTCATTAAACCAATTGTCAAACAATCTGTTCCTAGTTATTTTTTGAGCAAATCTGTTCTTTTAATAAGATAATTCATATAACCATCTTTACTTTATTTCAAAACTGTTCTTTTTCAACTAATCTTTCTTTTTTGGCAACCCTACCTGCACCCAGTAGATACGCTCGCAAACATCGGATTCAATTTGGAACTTCTGGGAGTTTGGGGATTGGTTTTGTGCAAACTTGCAATTTAGAATTTTAGAACGGCAACGAAAAAAAATACAAAATAAACCACGCGGGCATAGTGATATTTTATTGAAACGAGATATTTTATTCTATAACTGTATATTATGTCTAGTTTTATGACGTGCCATGAAGGGTATCAGAATTTTAGTTAAGTAACCACTTCAATCCAAATACCAGATAATTGCGGTGCATTTTGGAAATCTGGTTTTATTTTCATATTTTTTTTTAATAAAGCTAATATGTGTATGCACAATTGTCACTCTAAAGAAAACTAATATCTATAATAATTTAAAATTTAATATGTGATTAATAATTAAGTGCGAGCATTTTTAATACTCGCACTTAATCATTTAATCATCAAGTTTCACATCCTTGTACCTTACATCTTTTTGAAATAATTTTTCAACAATATAATTCAGTGTATATTATATCACTAATCACTGATTAAATTTGCAACAGTAGCACAGTAATGTAGTGTAGTACAAACTACTTTACTGTACTGTGACAGTAGTACCAAAAGGGACTCAAAACTAAACAACAAAAGAACCTCACTCGATATTCACGTCGAACATCGAATAAAAGCTATAACTTCGTCTGAACCGCCCCGAGTAACTCCGACGTAGGGCTAAGTACCTTATGTAGGGTGTTCACCTCGCAAATATCTCCCCTCAGATAGTCGCTCCAAAAATATATTTCCACCCTCACCCTAATTCAAATAACCAGGAGTATCCCCTTACGTATTGCCCTAACCGTTGCCATGGTAACGGCGCCCTCCAGAATGCATCGTATCATATTATGCTTCATTTGCTTTGTTGTGGTGTCGGAAAGAGCGCATAATGATTTTCTACAGTTTTAGACGATTTTCTTCTAAAATAATACCTTTTCCTAATTTCAGTGTATTTATTATTTTAACAATTCAAATTGTGCTTAACATTATCTTACCTTCTTCAATAATGTTATTTATGATCTCGGATAGAACTTAAATTCTATTTGTTCTCGTCTAAAATTTCTGTTTTTATATATAATATGTAAGAACATACAACGTTACGCGATACTTTAGTTACCTCTATTACGTAAAAACGAGCTCTCCCTGCGCCCACTTAAGTCATGTATCACGGTAAAAAGTATCCTGCACACAGACAGTTTATGGCCTGGATTGACACATATACAGGCCATAATGTCTGTGTGCCGAATTTCTTCTAAAATTTTTTTTAAATGATCATTTAACTTAATTTTATTTGTATATAGAAATTATTTATCTTGTCTCAAAACTTTCATACACCCATAGAGGTAGTTCCTGACATAACTTCAATTAAATTATTCCGTTACCTTACAGCAGATTAAAGTTTCGGATCACGAGCGAGCGCCATTATTGATGTGCTCGCTTGCACCATCCCCGGTCTCTTCTCGTAAATACACTGCAATATTCACTAAAGCCCCACTATTTATCCAGTATACTGCACTACCCCGATGTACCGGCTCAAATGCATTTACGTTGTATTACTTATCGGTTGCGCAGGAAATTTTATAAAGCACTGCTTCCTCGAAATTGATGCATGATGTAGCGGTTTTGCTTCTGTAATTTTTAAAGAAAATCTCTTTCGTAATACCGCTGCCTTCGTTTTACTGTTATTCTGCATTGAATGTATCTAATATGAGATGTTTGCTTACTCAAACATTTGTAGGTAAATAAATATCAGCATTATTCATAACCGGTTCCTACTTACATATGAACTTCGCTAATTGGATTGTCATAAGTACGTACTTGAGCAACATAAATTGTAGCTAACCACTCACATTCACGAAGAATGTCAAAGTTGACCTTGCACGCCACAAATTTTGACCTCGCTTCTATTTTCTAGATGCTATCACTACTAAAACTAGTCGAGCAATAAAACGTTAGGTACTTGAGTGAAATATGTTTCAGGTCGTTGTTACGTCACATGATATCTTCCGACAAAATTCGAAGAAGCGTCGTATATTCGACATTTTCCCTAACGCGGTACGACTGCGCGCGGTTCAAAATATTACTTATTTCCTCAGTTTATTTAGGTATGTGTTGTAATGAGGTCTCGGGCGTATTACGAAATGGTATCATCATAACCTCTCAGTTACACATTTATGGAACGTAGGGTGTAAATACGTTAACCACAGATGACCCAACATTATATTTTTTAATTTAAAGTGACAGACACGTGAGTGTAAATGATATTGTTTTAACTTTTGATTAATTGTTTTATTGTCTTGTTCCAGGGATGCCGGTATCCTGAAGATGGCCTCACGCACCCCGTCCCTTGAGTCGCTGCCCGGTGCCAACTCTATAGGTTCGCTGGAGCGTGGCTCCTTATCGCCCCTGACTTTGAGCGGCTCCTCGCCCCCTGCGAGTGACTCTGCCGTATGTGACCTCCGTGAGTTCGACGGCCTCGATACTACTTGTGCAATTTGCAGAGAAACTTTCTCCGACCCTAAAGTACTGAACTGCTTCCATACATTCTGCCGAGGCTGCTTGGAGAGGGAGCAAACTCATCCCGACAAGGTGAATTGCGTCACCTGCCGCGTAGACAGCCAGCTGCCGGCTGGCGGTGTAGCCGCTCTACTGACAAATCTCGTGATCGCTGCTGCCGTAGAGCAAGAAGCAGACTTACTACCTGCCGTGCGCCAGACCAACTCGCCCACAGCTCGCTGCACGGGTTGCAAATCTAAAGAATCCGACGCTGTTGCTCATTGCCTTGATTGCGCTAACTTCCTGTGCCCCAATTGCGTAATGGCACACCAATTCATGCATTGCTTCGAGGGTCACCGTGTACTGGCCTTCACTGACCTGAAAGATGACAAGGGATTGCTCGGTTCCACCCTCAGTCCGAGCGGTGAAAAGACCTCGTTCTGCCCGAGACACAAAAATGATATCCTGAAATATTTCTGCCGTACTTGCTCCGTTCCTGTATGCAAGGAATGTACCATCCTTGAACATCCAGCTGCTCTGCACGATTGCGAACATCTGTCTGACGCTGGACCTAAACAACTGGAGCTCATGCAACAAGCTGTTACTGAAGCTAAGACCCGTGCTATTGAGATCAGACACGTGGTCAAGACAGTGGAACATGCTGCTGGTAAGTTACAAGTGCAGTACCACAAAGCGCAGAACGAAATTAACGATACGTTCCAATTCTACCGCTCTATGCTTGAAGAGCGTAAGCAAGAGTTACTAAAGGAACTCGAAAGTGTTTTCTCGACTAAACAGATCGCGCTCACAGTTGTTGGACAGAAAGCTCAAGAAACTGTCGATAAGATTTACCAAACATGTGACTTTGTGGACCGACTCACTAAGTGCGCTAACATCGCCGAGATACTAATGTTTAGAAAACTATTGGACACGAAACTACAAACCTTGATGAGCTCCAATCCAGAGCAAAGTGTCCAAACTGCCTGTGAGCTCGAATTTGTCTCCAATTATCAGGCTATCCAAGTTGGCGTACGTAACACTTTCGGATATGTGCGCTCAAGCTCTGAAGCAAATGTTGGCCCAACAAAGCAACCGCCCATTGCACGCCCCACTAACGGATCACTATTAAACGGAGGATCATCTTCTAGCAGCAGCAGTGTCAATGGAAGCTCCGGTAGTTTGAATGGAGGAATTCATCTGCCAACAGGACTAAATGGTGTTCTCGATCGCCCATATACCAATGGCCTACTTGGGCCTACTAGCCAGTCGACATCGCCTTTCGAGTCTAACATCATTTCTAAGCGATTCAATAGTCCTAGTAGCCTGGGTCCATTTACAACTACTATTGGAGATATTAATCTTAACGGAATAAATCCGTACGAAAAATGGTCCAACGGTGGATGCGATTCCCTTTTCCCACCAACTACATCCAATCTGTACTCGCTTCCGACCGATACGCATCCGGATCCTATCTTAGACTTGACTAGCAAGTTGATCTCTACTGCCATTTTCCCTCCGAAGTCACAAATTAAACGGCAGAAAATGATTTATCATTGCAAATTTGGCGAATTCGGCGTCATGGAAGGTCAATTCACAGAGCCCAGCGGCGTAGCTGTTAACGCTCAGAATGACATCATTGTTGCTGATACAAACAACCACCGCATCCAGATATTTGACAAAGAGGGACGCTTCAAATTCCAATTTGGAGAGTGTGGTAAGCGCGACGGCCAACTACTATACCCGAACAGAGTGGCCGTAGTTCGCACATCTGGCGACATTATTGTCACTGAGAGATCCCCCACACACCAGATTCAAATTTACAACCAATACGGGCAATTTGTGCGCAAATTCGGTGCTAATATACTGCAGCACCCTCGCGGCGTTACTGTTGATAACAAAGGTCGCATAGTCGTCGTTGAGTGCAAAGTGATGCGTGTTATCATATTCGATCAAGTTGGCAATGTGCTACAGAAGTTTGGATGTTCCAAACACCTAGAATTCCCGAATGGCGTGGTCGTTAATGACAAACAAGAAATCTTCATCAGCGACAATCGTGCGCACTGCGTCAAGGTGTTCAATTATGAAGGCATTTACTTACGACAAATAGGAGGCGAGGGCGTGACTAATTATCCGATCGGTGTGGGCATTAACGCAGCTGGAGAAATCCTTATCGCCGACAATCATAACAATTTCAATCTGACAATATTCACGCAGGACGCGCAACTAGTGTCTGCTCTGGAGAGCAAAGTAAAGCATGCGCAATGTTTCGATGTGGCACTAATGGACGACGGCTCGGTAGTGCTTGCCAGCAAGGACTACCGTCTCTACATCTACCGGTACGTGCAAGTGCCGCCTATAGGCATGTGAACCACGCGTCTCTACCAGAGGAGATCGGAGTGACCGATGAACTCTATGCCAAATTTGACCACCCTAAAACGAAATAGCTTTCAATCATAACGGTTCTAGCCATGTGTGTCAATTTTTTAATTTGTGAAGTGAAAACTCGAAGTGGGTATTTGTACTAAATTTTGTAAGTGCAAGTGATAAATTATGGCTGCCTCGATGTGATCAAATTAAATAACGAATTGAATCCTACCACGATGAACGGCGTGACAACGACACGCATTATTCTGAACGAAACTGTAATGAGATTAGATATAGTATTGACATTGTTACTGAGTACCTATTTGGAAAATAGAGATTAACCCGTTTGGTTCGATCCAGATATGCGAACGGTTCTCGATCCTTATCATTTTTTGATCTATTGAATAATATTTTTTCATATCCCGCATCGTTAAATTAGGGATGAATATTAAGGGCGTTTGTATTATTTAGCCCATTTGTTGGACCAATATTTTAACTATTATTACTTAACAAATTGTTAGACGTTAAGTGTGTGATTTTATCGTATTAAGAGATCAATCGAACGTATTGTTGTTAGTTTTAAGATTATTCTTCGGCACAATTGCACTTCCTGTTTTTAATTAGCACTTATTCTGTGTCGATGGAAATATGATTATGAAACTAAGTAAGAAGTTGTTACATTATTATTAGGTAAGTGTTAAATTGATTGAGCTGATATGGACAATCTTTACTTACTACCCCTTTTAATGTAGTTACAAAATTTTAGGGAAATGTGATGTTAGGGGTTTTATCAATGACAAAGTTGACTGCGGCTTGCGTTAGGCACGTACTTCAATAGACTCTTTAGATAAATGATACTAAAGTTCTATTGTTGATCTCGTAATTCAAAATACTTTCATCACAAGGTGGCGAGCGACCAAAAATGTTTTATAGAGCTCAGTCAGTTCTCAAAATTTGAGTCACGCCGATCTTTCGACTAAAGCAACCTGGAGTATTATAAAGCATTTTAGGTTATTTGTAACTAAAAACGATGGATAATTATAGTTTTTATTCTTGATTAATGTTTGTTGGAAGACAGTTTTCCTTGTTTCGACCGATGACGTCATTACCGCCTAGTCACTGAGAGCCCACGAATTCATAAATTCCTTAATTTCGTTGTTTTTTTTATGATTAGTAACATTTGGTTGATAATAATATTGTTCGTTTTTATACAAATCTAAGTAGGTATTTTAAATGTTTTTTTTATAGATTGGACACGGTAGTAACTAGTAGAGCACATTAGCAAAGTGGTCGTCTCGCTAGATATTTTTTTAATGATTTTTCTGAGATTTTAGCAGATTTAGAGCACCATGATGCGTTTGCGCAACACGCATACTACTTACTGGAGTATTAATAGCTTGCTCGGTATACAAAATAATTATACAATTTGTTATTCTGGTAAGATATTTTTTTATATGGAAACATCTTTATTTTTGTAGCAGTAGTATTATACGGTGCATGTGTAACGTTTAATTTTTTTTTTTTGTATTTTATGAATATTATTATGCTATTATAATTTTTTACATTACCGTGTGTTTGAGTGTGTTAGCTGAATTATTTTAGTTTGATTTCATTAGTTTTGATTTTTTCTTAGTTAATAATGTTTTTAGTGTTTTTTATTTGCTGAATCTATGACAATAAAGAGATCTGATGCGATCCATCGCTTCGGGATCGATGATACTATTAACTATTGATCTGAATTAGATTACCCTAGATTACGCGATCGATTTGGTGATATTCCTATGCTCTTAAATTATCTCATTTTTATGTATTTAAACATAAACATTGAAGACACGTCTCGAGATGTCAGCAGCTCTGCCCACCGTCGATTATTTGCAATACCCGCTTTACATGTGCCATACAACCATGTTGTGATTTAATAAGTGATATTTAGTGTTGTTTGTAAATATGTACCATACTCTACTGATTTGTTAAATTTAATCATAGGTTTACCTGATCGATTATTACCTCTATGGTTTCATCTTTTTACTCGTTAGTGCAAAATAGTAGTCTGGTAATGTACCCGATCCGATTGTGTTATAATAAAACCAATGAATTTATTATTTATTTTAGGAACTCTTATTTATATTCATTATTATTATTTATCGAGTAGCTACTTGCACTAATTTCAGAGCATATAAGATCAATTCTCTTGATGATTTCGTTTTATTTCTGAATTTTGCAATGTGCCGTGTACAGGCCGCACATCATCTTGACGTGTCTTCGATAATAGTTAAATAATCCACCACTGGAATCACTGCCCATTAGATTAGGTGAAGTAGAATGTATGTCCAATCTTTAGTGTCCAAATTTCAGTGATCAATCACCAATGATTTTAAATATAGACTGCCCTGTTCCTAATAAATTAATTATTATATCTTTCCTAAGATCGGATAAATTGTTGTATTTCACTTAATCTACTGTGATAAAGTTATTTGTTGGCAATTATCAATCGATTCGATAATTGGGCCGTCAGTCTCTGCTTCACTTCAGTTTTTTCGAATGAATTTACGTCTGGAGTAATTAGTTAATTCTTTACGCTAGTGTTAAGTTCATTCTAATGAACTGAAGTTACGTTAGAAACATCGGAACTCTTTACTTAGGGTAATATTGGTCGATATCATCCGTTGATGTTGCGTCATGATATCTCCATGCCATGAAATCTTTAGGTAAATAAACCTTAACTATGATTGTCGCAATATCTACGAATGAAATCGTCTCGATAACAATATACGCTTCTACTTAATTGAATTTTCAACGTATTATATTTATATTAAGTATAGTATAGTGTATCAAAATTTTTAAGAATTTGCAAGTTATGACAACCGCTCATTTCACGATTTTACTATAATACCTGTAATCCATATTTTTTAACATTTTTTTAAATATGACAATTATGAGTTATTTTTTAATAAACCTGAATAGGTAATTTAAGTTTTTAAGATTATTATTATTATTACAAATAAATTTTCGTTCACAATTATTTTTGTGTTTTTGCATAATATAATAAGTATAAATGATTTTTTGTACGAAAAACATTTCATTCTTAAAAATTGCATTTCTAAAGCTTGAGGACTGATTTAAATTGAAACATGTTTTGTCTTTAAATATTTTGTCGATGTTTGTTGTTATAATTATTATATTTTTTTAATTATTTGTATAAACAATTGTTCTTTAAATTAATGTACGTCGTTTTGTTTTGAATTATTTTTGTTGTATAATTGCTTTTTTATAATAATACCAGTTCATTGCAGTTTTACTGTGTGTTTTATTTTCTTTTCTTTTTATTTGCCCAAGTAGTTGCTATGCTAGTATCCCTATCATTGGTCATAATTATTTTGGAACTACCAAACTAGTTATGATTGATTGGAGATAATGTTTGTGCTAAGGTAACTCCTACGTCTAATAAACAGTCTGTGCCTTAATCTTTATCTTTATCTCTTAGTTGTCAATAGGATAATCTCGAAGAAATCTATTTCTAAATGCTCTGCTTTCTTAGGTATCTAGATTTTTCTAGTTCCTTAGCACAAACGTTACGCGGTGTGGTGGTGAATCCTGCGTGTGTGTATTAATGTATATTTTTGGGACTTATGTGTGTGTGCGCATTTTTGATAAAAAATCATTTGAAACAGTTGGTGTTGGGGAACAAACGTTGGCATGAAACGTAAGTATTGCTTTAGTGTTAAGTATCGCTACACAACGTAGATGAGCACCCATTTGAACGTGGATTTGAATCATCTGTACCAAGTAGACTGCACAATATATCTTAGCAAAAAGTTTAAAATTATGAATTATTTTACTTCTCGAAGCGACATCATGGCTATCTAAACTTGTATCCATTTTTGGCATTGTATCTAATTTACTTGCCGATTGATTACCATAGAATTATATTAATCATATTCATTGATCTATCTTGAAATTGAAATGTGAAATTTCAAAATGAAAGTAATTCAGTAATCCCTGAAATTATCCTGCTACATCTGATATTTCAAAATAAAATCTTAAAAAGTAATATCCATCCATTTTTTATGGTAATTAAACGGTGTTACATAAGAGCAATGTTAGATGTGGAACACTGCACAAATCTTCTGAAAATCATTCAAAATAGCTCCTCAGTGAATTAGGCGGTAGTTTCAAAATTCATAACATAGATCTATATAACTTTAACTACATATTCTTATGAGTGTAGGGTTAAGAACTATTTGTATTGTAACGTAAGTAATCTTAAATATCCGGATTAAGCTTTACTTTTCTACGGAAATGTAGCTATTAACTGTACTAGCTCTATGGATCCTGTTTCCCTTTTCCTACAGCAGCACTGCTTTAAATCCTTGACGACTTTGTTTAAACCAACGGGCGATTATACTTTACGCACCTGAAGTAAATAAGTCGTTACACTCGTCTATGATCAAACGCTATGTTATTTAGGTGTGTCCTTATAACACTAACTGGATTCCTGCAACTCATATCTCAGTTTTGTTGAGAAAGTTTTAAATCATAATAAAATTAAACCCGTCACCTATTCAATATTGGTCAGTTACATGCGCATCGGCGTATGTCGTATTCTAGTAATTAAACTTGTGGCTTCCCTTTCCGCGATAAACTAATTCAATTCTCTCAATTAAATTACATTATATTTACCGGTAAATCTTTGTAAAATATAATGCAGTGATTCATGCGATTTGCTATCTGCACATCTCCCGTTGGTTTAAATAGAGTTCAATAAAGCGCTAACCAAAACCACTATTTCCAAGTCAATTACTCTAGGGAACATTTTACTACTAACTAGCACTATTAGTGTAACGTAAGCACGAACTAGGCTTACAAGATTGTTTATAATTTTATACTCAGCAGTTCTCTTAAGATTAAAATTAAGACCATTTACATGAAAAAATATTTCATTCAGTGCAATCATGCAATCAAAAGTCGCATTGTTTTACGAACGTCTCGAAACGATTTCGCGTCCTTTTCTGTGGCTATTCTATTTTCTGTACTAATTAAAACAGTGTATTTACCTCTTAACTGCTGCTGTATTCCTCGTCAGAATTCCCGATAATTTACCCTTTTCAATTTTCTTCCCTCCCTTAAGCCTATCATAATCGACTTAATCTTGAGTGAAAACGTTAAGTGTAAGGGCCCAATTGATATTTTTGCATCATTTCTTCGTATAATCAAGTTTATTGATCATTGGTCATCTCAAATCTTGTGATAATGATTTCGAGAAAATGATCATAAATCATCGACTGGGCTTAGAAGTGGTCTGCAATGATCATTGATGAAATTTCAAGCTTTTACTTAGTACCATCATTGATTACGTTTTCTAAATTTACCAGTCAAAATTAGTAATTCCCAGGAAGTGTGTAGAAAACTGTAAATAATTTAGAATAAAAACGTCGTAGCGTTACTTCTTAGGTGTAAGGAGTGTGGGGTCGTACGAGATGGAAACGTTGGAAAGTCTAATAGCTGGTTTGAGAATGTGTTGAGAGAGTGTGTATTTTTGTAATGGAAATTATGAAAACGATTAGTAAGTATTTGTAAGATGTTATTTAGATCGAAACATTGTTATTAGAATGTGAAATGGAAAATTAGGACTTCTGAATTATTGTTGAAGGGCTCGGAAATATCCGTACGGTCAGGATTGGCATCGACAAGTAAGGATTTCACTGTAACCATATCTGTAGCTATACTCGTCAACATTGTTTGTAAACGATTTTGGTAACGTTTAATAAAAGTCACCTGTTAATGTATTCATCAAGGTAGAGAATAATGTATCAATGTTAGCTTGTCAGATTGTATGTGGTTGACTATTTGGTCACTTATTATATTACGTAGTAGAACGTTGAATTTTATAGTACTTAACGATGCGTTATTATGCGGTATTGTAAATACATTGTCGCTTCTACGTTCGTTTACTGAATCGGATCTCCTTATGATCTGAGCATGTACAGCGATTGTATCAAATGTAGTGACGTCTATATGATTGATATTATTCTTATATAACGATGTCTGTAGCGAATCACGAGGATTATGGACGTCAGATACATCGCTGCACCAGCAGTAAACACTATCAATTGCTCAGGAATTGTATTAATTTTCTCATTAAATTTTGATAATTTATGATATTTTCGATCATCGCTTTTATCGATTATATTAAGCGGCGACGTTGTATCATTGTTGAATTTCATTAATTCGCTGATTAATTAATGATATTTTAGTGAACTATGCACAGAACGTTGGTGTTACACTTGATTTTTGAGATATTTTTCTTAAATGCAATGCATGCAATGGTTTTACTGCATTCGATGACTGACGTTGAGTTTTGAGAGTAAAAATTAAATTTTTGGACATTGTGTAGGACGGAAAGAGTACTGCCACCCTCGGTATAGTAGTGTGAGGGATGGTAGACGAGACGCTGTATGTTTCGGTAGATATGTTTCCGTGTGTACACGATTTATCGAAAATGTGATTGTTGTATGTTAAGATAAAAGTAACAAAGCGCATATGAGCACAAACCATCCATCCTCAAAGATTACTCTGAATGTTTTAAATTTAACTCACGTTTGAATTTATGATACATTTTATTATAAAAAAAAAATATTTTACTATCGCTTATGTTAGTTGAGACGTTTGCAAATAATAGTATTTATTTTCCCAATGGTATAATTTTGTATTGAAGAGTTTTGGAGTTTTCTTAAGGTGTTTTATATGATATGAATTCTACTTTAATATTGAAGTTAGGTATAATGATAATATTAATCGTCGTACATTTATAATTCTATGCATTTCTTTGCTCTTCGTGTAACATAGTGTCTGTAACGTAATCTGTATATTTGTAAGTCTTTTGAGACAGACCATTTGATCCGCCAAAGGTTGTAAGGATATGAAATAGTTTGGGATGGACAATTGTTACTTTCACATAAGGGTTAGATGACCTTGTAACAGTGACAGTGACAGTGTTCCTTACGATGTGTCTATTCTAAGGTCTGTGTTTGACGTAATTTTCTCACATGAGATGCGTAAAAGTGAATAGTAGGAGACTTACAAATATACTGCATTACATACTATAAACTTTACTTTCCTAACGTGTGTTAAGGTATTTAACTCTATTAACTGTAAGGTGTGTGATTTTAGTTAATGATAATATTTTTTAACGCGGAAAGATTCCAAATGAAACTGCATAGAATAGCGATGGGTTAGTTAATGACATATCAAAAATAATGTTTCTTATTATTAGATCGATGGTTGAAGAGATGGAATGGTTAGTGAAGTTTGAAAATTTTGATGTTTGATCTGCTGACAATACTGAGCCAGTTTTCTCGATGTTAAAAGTTTAAATTAAAAAGTTTTAATAGCAAATTGTTTCATGTTGGGACGTAACATATCATCCACTTAGTGGAGTGACATTGATAATAGAGGAAAATTAAATAGACCAATTGGCTTTTGTTGATGTTTGAGAAATGTTGGATGGGATAGAGCGAGATAGCGATACTTTGGAATCTTTCTCACTGAAGCTAGTCGCCGATGAAATTGCTTTTAGATATTTAAATGGTATCGATATATGTGTATGCACGTAAGTTAAAACTAATTAGTTATATGATGCTGTAATTGTCCACACACAAGGTTTACACATATAAATTGACATCCTGCCAGATTTAAAACACTGCTTATGAAAACTAATTTAAATTATATCCTACTTAGCATTATGGTGTAGTGTGTATTTTTAGATATGGCATTGTGTATGTTAGTCTAGTGATTAAGACACCTTGAGCTTTGAACAGTCTTTCACCGATATTTTTACATACGAATATTAATAGTAGAGCGGTCTCACCCCATGCTCTCGGTAGTGTATCACTGTAGGTTAAGATGTTTGGACGAAACAAACTGTTTCTCACACTTTTCTATCAATGCTTCGCTCAGCATTATGATTTGAAACACTGAATATTCAATCTTGCTGGTGAATTCACCGCGTTGTACTGTGCCTCCACAAGGCACCAAGAGCTTCTACTGTACATAAGGCCCGTCATTAGAATAACGACTTCTTTAAAAACAGTAATCTTACTATAAAATACTACTGAAACACCAGAATACACCGTGGCCTTAAATTTAAAGGAATATTTTAATCCTTTTATAATAGAAGTTTGAATAAACGCATTTGAATTTTGTACAGACTTTAATATTTCTGTGTTTCAAACGATCATTATATGCATTTATGATACGGTTTAAATGTATGTGCTAATTATAAACTTGTATCCGTATGATATCTAGTATAGGTGTTGCCGTAGCATTCTGTGTAGGTATGTATCGCTTCATCTACGTCGTAATGTATCAGTAGATGTTTATTTCGAAATTTCGATTCGTGCATATCCCCAAGACATTGATAATTGTTACCTACATTAGTTACTTTGAGACTGTTCAAATTGTACTCTATGGAGTTTTCTCTAAGGGAAAGGGCTGTTTTAGCAGATATTTTTGATACAATGAGGATAATCGAAGGGAAACGATCTTGTATTGTAGATAACGATACTGGTACTGCGGCGTTGCTCCGGTCGCCTTCGGGAGCTGCCCGGCCACTTGTTGAGTATATTTATCGATCTGTTTCACATCTACTTCATAAGTATAATGTTACTGTAACGAAAAAAAAAAACAATGTTGTTCTTATATGAGATGCGATAGTTTTCGCTAATAACTTGTTGTTTTTCATATATTCGTAATATTTCCTTTATTTTTTGTACTCTTTAGTGTTAAGATAATTATAAAATGAAAACTATTCAATGTTGATTACTCTAAAACCAATAATGTATGTATTAGGGGTCGTGTAAATTAGTTTCCCCGAGAGCCTTACTAGCGGAGAAGCCTTTTCCTTAGACAGTTAAACTTTCCCGTTTACTTAATTGTTAAAATGCGGACATTGTGGGTATCGTGACGACTTGTCAATACGAGGGGTATAATGTTATCGAGAAGAACAACAATTATGTAAGAAAAATCGTCATCAATCGTCGCCTACACTTTCATACTCTAGACCTTTTCATGTTTCCCCTAAAATAGTTCTTACTACTTCTACTCTTATACAGATCACAAATATGATGACCTCGAACAGATTCAGAGTTAGTTCTGGCCTAGCGATTTTTTAAGGTAAATTTAAGGTTCATAATTTCTTACTTAGGTCGTATGACTCAATTTTAAGACTGATCACAGAAAAATAAAAATATAAAAAAAAATCAAAAAAAAATCAGGATATTTAATTTTCATTGGTTAGGAAATATACAGTCATTTTGTTGCGATGTGACTTCAGTTGATAAGTCGAAGGAAAAGTTTTATAGATTAAATTTGATAGACAAAATTGAGTTGGATTATTGGTTTATCAGCTGGAGTCACACTTATCTCTACAATTTCTGTCAATACCTTTCTATGTCTTCTTTCCAAGACGATGACAAGCGAATTCGATGAAACATTGGTAAATTTAACGAAGGTAATGTTAACTTCGATAATGTTGACGTTACTGTTGAAATTGATGGAAAAAAAATAAAAATGAAAAAATATTTGTTGCCAAAATGTTGTTAGGGATAAACGTGTAGTTATAAAATTCGGTTGTCACATGCATAATTAAGTTGTTCTTTGATGGTATGTGGTTAAGAAAAGAAGTTGAAGAATATTTCCAATGATATATTTTTTCATAATGAACTTGAATGCTAATCGGTACTTAAGGTTTATATCTGTGTAGGAATTTAAATTTAACGTGTGGTAAAATGTGTCTTTGCCACGATTTCGTCTTGTGTCGGTTTTTGGAAACGTATTGGCCCATTTCGGAACTTTGGCAATAAGTCGAAGTGTTTCTTGTTAAGAAGCACTTACTGACTATTTTATTTGAATAGTTTTTGGGTACTTCGATCGTATGAGGGCGCTGCTAGAAAAATCGTGGCAAATGATTTAGTTGTTTAGTGTTCATGTTATACTAGATTGTATTCGACAGTTCGTTTTGAAAAAAAACTGACTCACCTGTTTCCGCCTTCGCACTTCTGATTACGTCAACCCCACTTATATTATTTATCGCACTGTTTAATTTATTAATAGTTAAAGTTTCGACAACAGTTAAAATAGCAATTTTACTTACTTTTTGATTGTTAAATTCTTATTTATTATTATTTATTATCTCGTAATTTATCGTATTTATGAAGCTAGTCAGAGACGTTTCGGTTAGTTTAGCCCTAAGTTTTTTGGTACTTTTGTGAAATTTCAGCGTTTTTTTACGCCATTCTCTAGTCACGGATTTCGACACTTGTAATGTGTCAGTAAGGTCTTTTAGTATGTAATCCTTCTTATATTTCTTTGGGATTTCCTTCTAAGATTTTTTTTATTTGGGTAATTCTCATGATATTTCGCTGTATTTTAAAAGTAGAACTTAGAAGCCTAAGATTTCGTTTTTCAATATTTGAGATAGAAAACTACTCCATGAATTCATTTTGTAAAGGACTACAATTAACAATATGTTTAATGAAGGCTTCAAATATTTTTGGTATACTTTTATTCCTGTCCTATTTATTATATATTCTAATGATATGTTGACCACGTATTACATTTTTATTACTAATAAGACACGGATCTTCTCAAATGAAAGTGGTTTCTAGATTTTTCAATGTTTTGGAAAAACTGTCTTGTATAAGGTGCGTTGATAAAGGTTTCGTGATAATTTGAAAAATCAAAGCCCGTACGCAGAGTTTAACGTGGTCAACTAATGGATTATGTTAAATGTGAGAGATATATATAGTTGATTGGTGTTTAAAGAATAGTTTATTACTTATTTACTTTGATTTGTCCCTAATATTTCAGCAGTAGTACTTGCTGCTTTTTCGATCTACAAAGTTTGGTGAGATCGCAGAGTAATCAAAATTACGTCTCGTAAACACTTCTATAGTCTAAGTAATTATGGCTGACTTTGCATAAGGTTTTAGTCGTCTTTCAGCTTGATTATTCACTTACATTGAGTACAGAGATCATCAGATTAATGCACTCACTTTTAGTAACAATTACTATAGCTTGATATTTTTTTTATACCAAAGACGATCACGTGACATATAATTATCATGACAGTCGTCGGAGTCCTGTATAGTGCTGGATTTGGGAACAATTATCAGACACATATTTAAATGAATTTAGATATTTACGCAGTTTTTGGCGCCCAAAGCTCGTCGTGTGGAGCAACGAAATTATAACTTTTATTCTGTCATTAAACACCAATCAACATCTCACAATATTTAAACTATACTATTTATTATTCAATGGCAAAGCCGTAAATATCTTAAGTTTTATACATGATGGCAGAAGTATACGCTGAATGTTAGAATTAGCATTTTTAATCATTTTTTCATCTTCCAGTACCTAATCCAGTTGATTTGTTTCTCGTGTGTGTGTTTGTGTTTTAAAATGTGATTTTATTTTGTTTCAGCTATTTAATTTAATTGCTTATTATGTAGTATTAATTAATCTCAGGTGCTTTCTCAGATGGGGCGAAATTCGTTGTAATTATTCTTTAAGTTACCTTATTAAATCTTTTAGAGACGAAGTTTTTTCCCGCGCGATTCGAACGCCTGTTTAATATGAATTGATCAGTAAATGGATTTTATTAAAGCCATATTATATGTATTGGATGTTACGGCAAGAACACTACAAATGTGGTTTGCCTAATTTCCCATATAAAAAAAAATATTACTTAATTAAAATCAAATTAAAACTCTCTTAAAACTTAAATAATGACATATTGCATTCAATACCTATCAACATCAGGTGTATAGTGTATGCAACAATGATGAGCCGGAGAGCTTTGTCAATGTCATTGTTTTCCAAGCCCGTGGTCAAATACCAATTACGCAATCAACGGCTGTAAGAAATGAGCAGATTACAATTGTCACTTAACTGTAGGGAAAACAATTTTAAACCTACGAGCCTGAGAAAGAAAGATCTGTGAAGTCTACTTATCTGCAATTAGTCAGCGTGACTATGGTCTTAAGCTTTCTAAGACAATCTAGCTGTGAGACAGTAGTGGATTGATCACCCGCAAGTATTCGCGTAATGTTATTTGGGATGTGGGTACTTAATGTCGCAAATAAATACGCATGAACGTTTATTTCGCCTCGTCTGAGACAAGCTGAAACCACGTTCCCTTGTTTTGACGTTACTAAAAACGTCGGTACATATTCACGGAGTGAAAATTATTTACGTTTCTGCGTTAAGTTGTCGAATTTTACAGTGCGGCGTTAATCTGCCATACAACGTTACACGTTATGTTTGCCGCGTTTCTCTATACATTTATATACTGTTTAATGCGCTTTTTAAATTAAACTCGTAGCACAAAAATAATTGTTTAAAAATAGTGTTATTAAAGATTAACGTCGCTCGGTAAAATTGAAATTCCATTTGATGTTCGTGCCGTCTTTTATTAATGGCTCTCTTAACTATTGTGTTTGATTAATTTTATGTGTGCGTGGAATTGTGGACTTTAACATTCCATTCGAAGGGTTTAAGTAAGGTTTGTTAATCCAATGATTTATTTGTGTTACAAACGCCGTGTGGGTTGGACAGCATTTATATAAGCATTTCTGTACTTTCCTGATGCGTTCGATAATAAAATCGACGCGTATAATAATCATACATACATACATACTTGTTATTCAGGTAATAATAAGCTAGCGATTAAGAATTGATAAATAATATCCGAGGATAAATTTACTTGTATGTTGTATTAAAATGATGAACACGAAATAAAAAGTGGTTTGAAGTATGGGTTTTATTTCATTTATTTTGTTGCTAGATACCTAACCCCTTACACATAAACAAATTTTGGTAAAATTCTGATAGTTACATATAATATCATATAAAACAATGGAACATTTTATTAACAGTATCTCGCATGAAAATAATAAATTAATAATCTAAGTTGACTATTCACATAATTCATCAATAGTATCATATATAATAATACATTGCGAAGGATATTTTTATCTTTATTTTTTTTTACCAAAACAAACTCGTGATACAAAACTTAATTCTTATAACAACAACTTTGAACTTTATTCTATTCGTCGCAACATGAAGTTCCACACCTGATCACGACAAAGCATCAAATTGAGACCGGAGCTCGTGACCAACGCAAGTAAGCACCCGAGTCACGCGCGTGACCCTACACTGAATTTGACTGGATTACTATTGAACTTATAAGAATATATTATAATTTTTCTATTACATACATTTTATATTTACAAAATGGCAGTGATTAACAATTTACTCCTTTAATATATATGGAAAATTAAAAAGTTTCAGATGTATAAAACATTTTTTTGCAAAAACTCAATTTTATTTATAGCATTTCGCTAAAACTTCCTCGACTATGATTCTATGAGTCTTGCATTCTATTTGAGGTTGATAATAATATCTAAGTACAAACTTGTTAGCAGATAAGCTGCAGTTTGGTTACTAATTACTTGGATAAAAATACTATCTAATACCCTTGAAAAGCGTCGCTACACATAATAGTCCTAAGACCAAAATAACACCATGATAAATCGAAACAAGGAAACATTAGCTACCTTAGTTCAAACTTGATCACGTCGAGACCGTCAAATAGAAACCGCAGCACGTGACCAGCGCACGGAAGCATCGGCGTCACGTACGTGACGTCGTACTGCCAACTGTCGACAGGATATTTATTGACTTACAGAAAAGGTTAAGATTGAGTAACACGATTAGTTTACAACCTATACATAGATACTGAATATCTACGAAAATTATGTTTTCTCTTATAACTAATATTTGCATTCTATTTAAGGTTGATAATAATATCTCTAAATACAGTAATAACTTGTTACCAGATAAACTGCAAGTTCGGTTGCTACTTTATTGGGTAAAAATACTACCTAATACTCTTGGTAAGCATACCAACATACACATAATAGTCTTAAAACCAAAATAACCCAATGATAAATTGAGACAAGGAAACATTAGCTATCTTAGTTCAACATATTACGAAGTTCCAAACCTGATCACGTCGAGACCGTCAAATAGAGACCGCAGCACGTGACCAGCGCACGGAAGCACCGGCGTCACGTGCGTGACGTCATACTGCTACCTGCCGACAGGATATTTATTGAGTTATAGAGAAGGGTAAGATTGAGAAACACGATTAATTTACGACCTATATATAGATACTACACATCATTTATCTTTTATAACAACTTATGTTTTATCTATATGAAGAAAATATAAACTTAAAGTAATAATAACATATAATTATTATTGTTGATACAAAACGTTTTCTTCACTCATAGCCTGAAACTAGAATTTTCTCTATTGTCGTGAGTACCATGGATACAAAGAAGAATACACAAACACCCAGACTCAGAACAGAATATAAATTCATGATTCAGATTTGTTTGTCGATCCCCGGTGTCTGACCGAGGATCGAACCCGAACCCATTGTGTGTCAGACCGGCTTGGTGACTGCTCCGCCACAAGGGTCATCGAAACTATAAAAATAAGTTTATTTTATTAATTAAGCCGGAAAATGTCAATAGATCAAATTTTCTTTATAATAAAATAAAAAGTAACTGTGTATATTTTATATTAATACTTACAGTGTAAAAGTATACTTTATAAAATTTGAAACTCATACGGTTTTTACAAATGAAAACCATACACGTCCAAGAAATATTATTATACAGCATTATTAAGCATTATAAGTCCCCGGCCCCAGTTTTCAATTACGTCGAAATTCCCGGCGATCGCATCCGCAAGCTATCAACGATCCAGCAAACTAATGGATCGTGAAATATTTTATAACATCCTATATTTCCAAGCAATAAAAGCTCTACGGCGCTACGTAGCTACAACGTAGCGTCTACGGCGTAGCGCTACACCGTCTCAACCCTCCAAAATTCATGACTTACCGTTTGAAGTGTAAACTCCTGGGCAGCCTTAAAGGGAATATGTTTGTAGGAGTTTGAAATGCTTCTGAATACGAGATATCTACATTTAAATTTATTTGCACGAACTTGGGTTTCATACACCTGGTGCGAGGGTATGAGAAATTTCTCATTCGTGTATTTGACTTTACTTTTGATTTAAAGAAGTAGATGTGTTATTTCTTGTTTTTAAATACAGTCTGCTTTTGACTTCGTTCGCTTATACTCAAGCCAATGTCTATGAAATTCTTCATACAATTACATGGCGTACATAATAGACAATAAAAACATTTCAAGATTACAAAAAAAATCTACCAAAACTACGTTTGTTACTGCGATTAATATATAATTTCTATTAAATTATATTTTTTATGTGGGCTTTGCTTGACATAATATTCAAATAGAACAAGAAAGTTAGTCACGTATCCACCCCGAGCGCTAAGTTGGAATGCCTCGTGTAAGAGTTTCCCAAACTAAATGTAGCTCTAACCAATAGAAGTGTAGAGCTAGAATACGCAGTTCGTATGAACGCGAATCCAAAATAAAGCCACGATTTAAGAATTTATGTTAAGACGATTAAGATGATCTTTCCCAATAGTATTGTTTTGTTTTTACATTTTGTTATGAATAATAAGTAAGTCTGTATTCTTTGAAGTTTAATAGCAGGTCTTAATGCCTGGTTAAATTACACAGAAGTATTTTGAGAATTACAATTAGATGAGATGAGGCCCTGTGTGATTCATTTAAAAAAAAAAAAACACGCTTTCTACACTCATAACCCCACACTAGGATTTTCTCCTGTGTCGTGGGTGCCATGGACACACAAAGACGAACACACAAACACCCAGACCCAGAACAGAAACCTAAACTCATCATTCAGATGTCTATCTGGCCGGGGATCGAACCCGGGACCCAATGCGTGTCAGACCGGTATGGTGACCGCTCCTCCACGCGGGTCGTCCTCGTTATTTAAATACTCAACGGATTTTCACAATACACATTTCGGCCTTTCGACCAACAACATTTGATCGTGGTCGCGTTGAAACTACGGTGGCGGGGAAAAGCCTTTGACAAGCATTAATGGTAGATTAATCTATCTACCCTACGTCTAGTTCGTTTTCAATTTTTGGGTTCCATATCACGACGCAATATTAACTTTATCTATATGTGTGGACAAATCCGACAGACGACACACACTCCACGGGCACATAATGAAACCCTTCGAATTAGTGCAAAACAGTCATTTTATTGATTTTTTTATCAATTGGGTAGTTGCTGTTGGCCCCAGTGGCCTTTACAGCTTCACCGGGTTTTATGGCGAGACTAAAGCTCAAGCCGGGCAAGAAGAGTGGGCTGAAAGGGGGATGGCTTTGGTCCCTGTTGCCGGGTTCCTCGACCTTCCGTCGACATAGCTTTTAGAAAGCTGCTTCATATATTGAGCGATAGTGGGCAGCTCGAGGTCTTTATGGAGATCTACAGGTGCAGCCCGTGGCTATTCCTTTCTATGTAAATCTATTTTGATGCTTTTGGTATCTGTCAATGAACCTTAAATGTGCATAGTCTACCCTGGCGTATGTCATGATGGGACACCATTCATTTTTTGAATAATCCAGCTACGGGTAAACGATCTTAACAGCGTGATTTAGAATCCTTTTTAACTAGTTCGTTGTTGGCGAACTATGTATAAACATTAACAATGTGATTTACTAGCATAAGATCTATTTCATTGAATATACATCAGAATACAACAAGACTGTATGAAATAAAGCATAAAAAGGTATTATGCCACAGTTAAATAACAATGAGTGCTGCTTCTTTTTAATTTGAAAACCGTTTTGTGTATGCTTATGTCACGCCGAAACTTATTAACTTTAATAACGTCAGAAGAAAATTTCGCTCAAGGCATCACAAATTTAAATCATTGGCATATAATTTTTGATGAAAGTTTATATTTAAGATCAGATTACCAAACAAGTACAATTTATGATGTTACGATTTATCAGTTACATTAACATTAATAAAATAAATAGTTAAAAAAAAACGAAATGGAACTCGTGTTTATAATATTGAAGTAGCAAAACGAGCATGCAGTCCAATTGATTGACCCCTTCTGTCCATGGACATCTGTAATCAGATAAGATAAGAGCTTTACCTGAGGTTGGCCATAGATATGTTGTTACTCCTGAGGACTAAGTTGGAACGTCTCGGATATGAAGTTCCTCCCTCACCACTCCCATCAGACCAAAACACAGCATTACTCAACACTGCTGTTATTAGGCAGAAATAGATTTTCGTCGTCGTTTTCGGCGTCAAGAGGAAAAGGATCTTTTCGTTTTCATTTGCCACGAATGAATTGCGTCGATTCTTAAAACCAAGCTCTCTATGCAATAAGACACTATTGCTAGACGTAGCTTTACATAGTAAAGAAATGTCTGATGCAATAACTCTTAGTTTATACCAAACATAATATATATCAGAAGTAAATATTGTTATCATATCTACGCCAAAAGAGAACTTATTATGGGCATAGGTTTTAATGACATCTCTACATTTATGAGACTAGGTCTCATAAATACTATTGGCAAATAAAAATAAATACAGATAAAATAAAAGTTACCTATAACAAAATAATAAGTGATATTGCAAACGATGGAAATTGTAACACGTAAGGTATCATATCACGTATTGTATCATATAATAATATTTATTATTATCACCATCGCTTTATTAAAATCTGGCAATAAATTAATATTCGTTTGATTCCAACTACACCCAATATCCCCTTATGAACGCCTCTACATAAATACATGTAATGCTCACACTACCATATACACTAAACAACAAAGATCAAATGCATGAATCACTCATATTAGGAAGCGGGGAGGCAGGGGTCGGATAGCACTATCGATTCGCCACCCGCGTCTCCCCAGGGAAAACTATCGATCTTGCCCTGTCCTGTTGCATGTCCATGTATGTCGCGGGTACATTCGATATATGGGTAGTTTGAAAAACGATTGGATATAATGTAATGCAATTACTTTACACCATTATACTGCCATTCGTGGATATCTTTGAATGAGTCCATTGCAATTGATTCCAGAAGTACCACTACCACTACGTATCCCTAATAACAACATTAGTAAAAATAACGCCTAGCTTGAAGAATATGGTAACACGTATTTGAGACCAACTTTCGGTAGGATTCTTATCTATTTAGTGGGATTCTTGCGTCTGGGATTGATTACAGATGTTCATGGGCGGCATAGGAAACTAACAGATGGACTGTATGCTCGTTTCCGTATCATTAAGGATACACGTAACGCCATCTGTTGTGGTCAATTTGACCCATTGACTTTTGTAAACAACTATTATATACAATGTATTATAAGGGTTATATCTGAAATCAACCACTCGAGGACCAAGATGGCCGCCAGATATGAAAGTAGTTGACAAGCCACACTAATATTATAAAACTGGTTCGAATTTTTTTTCTTATGTAGTAGCGGGTGAAACCGTGTGACACAGCTAGTCATAATATAACGAAATATCTAAAATAACTTTGTTTCAAGACATTCGTAAAACAATTTAACTTTAAAAAATTAAAATAATTAAATTAGGATAACTTGGCCATTTCATATGAAAACTTTTTTCAAATCTCTCTGCAGCATGTTTACCACAATGTCGTACTAGTAGTCGTAGGTAGTGGTCTGGTAATAGCACTTGTGGTTGTAGGCGTGTGTATGTTGTGTGTTTGTGAAGCATAATACACGAAGGGGCTACCCAATGTAGGTACCCGGAGACGTTCAAATACATAGAAACTAGAATATCCAATAAACATAGAAAGATGAATTATTATATTATATTTGTATCTAGCAGATAAAGCCGTATAGAGGAGTGATAGCCGAATGGTTGAAACCCGGCCTTTCAATCGAGGGTTCGCATCCCAGGCTGTGCGTATTAGAAATTAATTATCACTGCTTTACGGTGAAACCTGCACACCTGAGAGTTCTCTACAAAAAAAAGAGTTCTCAAAGGTGTGAGAAGCCTATCAATTCGTACATGGCCAGCGCGGTCGACTATGGCCTAAAAACTCTCTCATTGTGAGAGAAGACCCGTGCCCAGCAGTGGGACAGTAATGGGTTGACGATGACGATAGAAACTTAAGTTATGATATTACATTCGTATTCACCAAAGTTATCTTTTAAAGTATGATTACTAAAATTATTATCAGTAAGTATTTATTTAAAACATTTGCCAAATAATTATTTTTAAAGAAACCTTTGTTTGGTATTAGTAGAAAAGTAATCATTGAAAGTCGACCTCTTAATCGATGGGTTGACAGTTCCAAGCAACGGTTAAATTTCGAAGTGAAATATTAATTATTACATAATTGAACAGTGAAGTAAAACATGGTAGGGAAACTAGGTTTGTGTTCTCTAAAAAGTTCTCAAAGGTGTTTGAAGTTTTACTAAGGTGTTTGCACTTTACTAATATGATAGAACCAGTGCTGTTCAACCACCAGGTACCACCGCCACACCTAGTTTTAGTGTGAAGCAGTTATTCGGTGGAAGGGTGTGGTTGCCTGCTCACTTATATATGAGACGGCCATCTTAGTCTTCAGGAGTAGCAACACATATGTGATCGACTTAAGATAGAACCCCTGCTCGATATGAAGTTGTTTACACATGTTTATGAGCGGCATTCATTTACCATCAGAACTCTATGTTCGTTTGCTATTAGTCTGATAAAAAAACTTTGTAATATATTATATCTAAAACTCTTTCTTCTTCCCAATTAACATCTTTGCCTAACAATGGAACAATATTAGTTTGGCCAAGGGATATTAAGAAATAATGCCTTAGGAACGACCGCGCTACGAAGTTCTCAGTTCAAAACCTGTACTCGTATATACACTTATGCGTGGATAGCCAAATAACAATGACGAGTAGCGTAATTTTTTTTAAGTAAGTTAAATGTCAATATAATAAAATACAGAAATAATTCTTTAAACGAGAAATTATTATGAAACCAGAAAACCCGACCACAGAAACTGAAATTTGAAGTCGGTTTTATTTTTTATTAACCATTTATTTAACGTCTTTAAGAAGTTTCTGTGAATACAGTTACGTAAAATTGTTATAATATATATTTTTTGAACTGTCCATTTACTAGCTTTCATTTGATACCCGTATTGATAATAAAAAGATGTCCCTTTCCCCTTACTTCCCTATTTACAGACTTCATTTTTATTAAATATCCAGCCTATGTCACTTCAGAGTGACAGTTTTCAGAAACTGAGTAGATTCTAATGATATGTCATACGTCACAATCCGTCAAACCGCTTGCTCTATAGCGCATGCAAAAAATATGAACATACTTACTAATATGTATACATACATGCGCTCGTAAAACCTTAGCCTCATTTTGACGCAGTCGGGTAAAAGATTTTTAGAGATAATTTTCTAGCTGGAAATCGAACGATTCGTTTTATGACATTTTGCGTAAAACGTAATCCAATAGCATTAAGGTCACGTTCAGAAATTATATATAAGTGATATTAAAAAACTTATATAGCGTGGTTTAGAATCATGTGGCGCCATCTCTCGGTAGTTACGGAAAGTCGCGTCATTTGGTTAACTGATGACAGAGAGACGTTTTAATTTAATGGATAGACATAGAATCTGTATTGTTCGGAGAGTAACATTTCCCTCACATCTGTCGTTAAAATACAGATATCTATCTGGTCGTAATTCAGAGTAATCTGCTCATAAAATCTATATTAGGGTGGCTAATTCTACCAGGGTAGCTCATTACCATAATTAAATAGGGAACAGGAAAGGGCACGGAACGAAGATATAGATCACGATATGTTCACGATCTGCTACTCTGGCTTTTTATCAATATCATTTTAGGCATAGAATGGTCATGTACCTGAATGAATGAATGAATGAATGAATGAATGAATGAATGAATGAATATTTATTTTGCAAAAATTGTGGTAACAAAAGATCTTACTGCTATAATACAATGCTCACAATTTACCATGGAGATGGCGTGCAAATTTTTGGTTACATTATGTCATTGTCATAGAATGTAATTGTCATAGAATTAATACGTGCATACATTTTTAATTTTGCTCTCCTTTAGTGCTATTAAATGTAACTTTTTAAATTTATGTTGTGTTTTTACTCCGGTTATAAATCCATAACGACTTTTTAGCACTTTTATTTATTAACCTTAGTACTCGTACTAAGGTTAATAAATAATACTTGATATATGTAATATATAATACTCGATAGCAGGAGTAAAAAAAGGATAAACGACAGTGTCTACACATATAGCCCCATGCGAGAATTTCTTGTGTCGTGGAAGCATGAACTCTCGTAAAGTCAAATATACAAATACATATAATATCCGTGTGCCCAGTACCTTCTGCGTGTGTGATGTGTATATTTCTATAATATCTTATTTTTTTATAATGTTGAAGTAGTTAACGAGCTTGCCATTAGGTGGCAAGAAACGACTGCTGCCCATGGACATCTGTAATCAACCCCAGATAAGATCAGAGATTGGCCACTGGAGACTTGGGAGTTGGAACGCCTCTGATACATTTGCCTCACTTACAACACCTTCAAAAATACTTCGGGAGGTTTTGCTTCCGAAGTTAAACCACAAACGGTTCTATCACTTTGTAAAGATTGGTTTAAAAAATGTATAAATGTAAATTTAGAAAGTGAAACCTAAAATTTTCAACATTTTTTTATGTTGATATTACCCTCTCTTATCTATCTATTATTTATGTTCATACTCGGTTTAACTCTGCACCCTAAGTTTGTCTGGAAGAAATCGCTGTTAGTGATAAGACCGCCTTATTATTTTAAAATTGTAGATTTTCATTATATTACCTGATTTTTTTGGGTACAGTAAAGTATTTTATTATTATTTCTTTATAAATATCATTTGTAATTGAAATATCTGCTACAAAGCATTATTAAGTATTTTTTATAATTTTTAGTCACTAGCATCTAGGTGTGTTAGTGTATTACAATAACTACAAAATACATTTTTTTCTATAGTGATATCACTTACCAATGTGGCCTTCCACGTAGGATACATCCAGCTATTTATATCAACGGTAAAGATGCAGTGAAAGTGTAAACGTGACCCGTAACCCATCGCGCATAAAGCTGATATTCGTGTCACATCTCGCCTGTATATAACGAGCCATATTTTTTTAATGAATACAGCTCTGATGTGTTAGCGTCACGTGGTTGAAGCCTTTCTTATTGTACTCATTTTAATTGTGTTTTATTAAATTTTGATGGTTATATTTTTTACGTAAAGTAGCAAACATGAAATCCATTTGATGATAAGTGGCTACTAACGCCCATGGACATCTGTAATTAACCCCTGATAAGGTCAAAGTCTTACCTGAGATTGGCCAGAGATGCGTTGCTACCCCTGAGGACTAAGATGGACTGCCTCGAACAAGTATGTTTCCCTTACCACACCCTTCAGGCTAGAACACAACAGCGCATAACACTGCTGTTATTAGCCAGAAATAAATCCACCTTTAAAATGAGATAAATTTAACCGACGTTGGTCACAGATGCGTTGAGGACTATGTTGGCCTCGGATACGTTTCGGATATGTCTCTCTTGTGTGGTGGTGTTGGTACGGAGACAAGGATTCTAGCACTTGTAACTAACCAGCTAGCTAGTTGCAGCCTACAATATCCGCAGGACAGTTGCTTCTGTTTAGACTGTATAAATTTTAACCATAATTTCATATCAAAGATGACGCTATATGAAGTTTTATGTATAGAGGACTAAAATGAAGGTTCTTTTAATAAAAAGTTATTTTATAATTACGGGCACCTTTCATGGCTAATTAGACATACGGCAGTACACTTCCGGACAGAAAAAGATGTAAACATCAAGAAATTCATTCAATTAATTAGGAAAAGAAACCATTTGCGTTTTATGTTATTCCTTTAAAGATTCCACGTGTTTTTTTTATAAGAAAAATGTTATTCATGTACTTTTTTATAATTAGACCGGCTTATTAGCGACCATTTAATTACATTTTATTAAAAGAAATATTAATCTAATACGAATATTTTTGTTCAGTTTTTTTCTTCTTTCAAGATTTTAATGTAGAATAAAGTATACGTTACCGAATTGTTTGTTACCGAATTGCTTGTTACCGAATTGCTTGTTACCGAATTGCTTGTTACCGAAATGCTTGTTACCGAAACGTAACAAATGCGTATTTCAATAACGTGTTATTTTTTTTTTTGTTTTTGTTATGTAATAGAACATTTCAAACACACTTATACACGTAAAAAGAATACACAGTTAGAAAGAAACAGACGGATACAGTAATATATTTAAGAATATAATTTCATAACTTTTATAACCATCAACCAAAAAAGTCTAAATATATTTATCTAGGCCAAATTTCATCCTAGGCTTTGGTGTTGGACATAGCTACGACAGTTAGAATCCCGTATATTAGACACGGTACATTACGGCCATTTCATTTATTACCCCCGCAGGTAATATTTTTGAATGCATGTAAGTATTTTTTCTTGCTGTCTAAACCTATTTCTTTGGTTGTTGTCTAAATGAATTGCTAGAAATTAACACAATGAGTCATACAAATCATAGTAGCACGAGACATGGTATCAAATTTGCAATACTTTTTACCCAACTGCGTCAGGAGGTAATGGTTTGTTTGTATGTATGTATGTATGCCCATTTCTTTGGCATAAGCTACAGCCCAAATGGATTGACGGATTGTGACATATTGGAATCGTCTCACTTTCCCTATCTATATAATTAAAAAAATGGCGCCTATATATAAATAGACCATTACAAATACATATATATATATATTATATTACTTTTATTATACATTGTTCTTGAAGACTCATAAATAGCGTTAAAGGCTATTAATGGTTTTATAACAGTCGGTTTTCTTTAATGTTTTTAACAATGTTACATGTTTAATTAAGTATGGATGTAACAAACGAGCCTATACTCCACCTGCTGATTAGTATTCTAACTATGAAATGTCAAAATAATCCTTAACTTCATCAATCAAAACACTAGATGTACATGGTGTATAACATGACATGGTATATCAGCTGTAGATACATTACAATGCATTACACCTGATAACTGACGCCAGTTGGAAGCTGGCATGATTGATGACATGCTCGTTACCATTTGGAATGGTAATGAACATGTGTTATATATATACTCATTATTTAAGGCTTTGTAAGGGGTTCCATCAGATGTGATCGGCGAAAAAATGGTCGGCTAGCCTCTGATTTTTTTTCTCATTTTATACTTGAAAATTTGAAGAATTTTACTTTTCTGGTCTATGCTTAGATGATAACCATACCTTTATCCTTACCCTATCTTCAATCGAGTCATAACCATATGGCACTTTCACATACAATCTCTTGGGGTACTAATAGTTGTCTTATTAATATGAAGCAAATTTTCTACCACATTATAAGACAGCTAAACCGAACAATAAAAAATGGGTTCTGGTTCAAATTGCTTGGACCTCTGTAACCACTTATCGGCGAAGACAGATGCATTGTTACCTTTGAAGAGTTTTACATCTAAGATAGAATACATCCTATAAATGTTTCTTGTTCAAAGGTGTGAAGAAGAAATATATGTGGCGGCCACTGCTGTTATGAAACAGCTAACATAAGTTAGAAACAAGTTTGGTGGACACTGCTGCTCAAAAGTAGAAACGTGAGTGTCAGACACTGTTGTTCAATAAGTAGAAACAGGTGAGGTGAACACTGTTCTTTAAAGATAGAAACAGGTGTGGAGGACGCTGTTGTTCAAAAGTAAAAACAGGACACTACTTTTCAAAGGCCAACACAGATGTGGTGGACACTGCAATACAAAGGTACAAATCTGTATGGAAGATTCTGATTTTTAAAGGTAGAAACAGGTATAGTGGACTAAGTATGCTCTTCAATGGTAGAAATACGTGTGACGGACAATGCCGTTCAAATATAGAAACAGGTGTGGCAGAGACTGCTGTTCAAAGTTAGAAATAAGTGTGACTATGATACCAGAAGCAAACCACAAAGTTCAATCTTTAGGATAAAGAATAAAATAAACCATTTGAACCAAACCACGCTCAAATACTATACAAGCACTTGATTGTTGAAGCGTGAACGGTTCAAATGTCTGCGTGTAGCTGTGGTATGCTTAGGGCGCGTTTATACGCCATCGAAATCTAAGAACAAAATTTACATATTCTTATAATCCCATTCTATTGTATTTAATGTATATATAGATATAGAATGATATTACAAGAACGTGTAAATGCTTACACAGACGGTATGAATCCAACGATTTCCCGCTGTCTTCTTCAGGCCTTCGGTCCACATGTCAGGGAGCAAATTAATATTATATTGTTAGCAATCATTTCCTTTCTATTGATCCATTGAAAGTAATTATTCCATAAGTTCTCTTTGTATTCTACGAAATAATAGACGTGGAAAGCTCTAAGCCTTACCATTTGCTACACTTTTCAACACATATGAATCTATTTCAATAGCATATTTACTTAATTTACATAACAAGCATAACTTATGTTTAGCTTTCCTATTTTTAAGCAGTTTTTACTTTTTACTAAACTTTCTATTTTCACGTTCAGTGCGGTCGCGTCCTATCACAAGTGTAAATCACACAAACGAACCACAACAGCCTGAAAACATTCCAGCTGGTATTCGGCTTGAAATAAATGGATACCTTTTAGTTATATATATTTTTGAATAAAACGAAACGTATGATTTTAGATCCTTAAAGCGTTGCTATATTTGAGGTAATGCTACATCTTACGAAGCGGTGGTGCGTTTTAACATTTTTAACATTCAAAGATTTTTGTAAATAAACTACCTTGATGAATATAAAATACTTTGATTTAGTATGCTGCTTTTGAATAAATACTTTGATTCGACCTACATGAAGCAGCTGATATTATAGCTTTACATCTACGTTTGAAAGTGGTAGAACTCATTGTGTTTCGACTTCGGAAGCACCACCGCCACTCCTATTTCTGCCAAATAACAGCAGTGTTATGCGCTGCTGTGTTCTGGTCTGAATGGTGTGGTATGGGAGACATACTTTTCCGAGGCATTTCATCTTAGACCTCAAGGTCAGCAACACATCTGTGGCTAACCTTGGGTGAGACTTTAATCTCCTCTAGGGTTGATTACAGATGTCCATGGGCAGCATTAGCCACTTACCATCAGGTGGGCTGCATGCTCGTTTGCTACTTCTATGCTATAAAAAGATCGTTTTTCACAACCGAGACTAGACTGCGTCTATACAACAAACATAGTGTATACTTTTAAATGCTCCGAAGTGTATCTAATCTGCTTGATATCCCGTTCCTTGAAGTCTTTGCTAGATTTAATCATTGAGTCGCGCCGTCCGTTCGTGTGGACGGTTTCCTAATTAGATTAAGATCGCCCATCTGAAGACTGCCATCCTAATAGCTCTATTCGCGTTTGCGCGCCGTGAATTATTAATCTGCTTCTGCGAATTTAGTACTGTACTGTACCAGATTGGTCCTCTAACCTTACGTAACGCTAAATTTGTTATCGCATACGATGAGTATCTTTTTTATTCTTGAGGGGGAAAGCTTCAAAAGGTACACGTCGTAGGAGCGTCGTAGAGCGACTCCAGGATGGAGGCGTTCGGCGCTGCGAAGAGGACTCCGGGATCTGCAAAGGAACGCAGCCGGATAGAATAAGTGCCTTTATTTCAAAATTAATTCTAGCGTGAAACAGTTGACTAAATACGAAGCGACCAAGTTAGTCCCCAGAAGTGCTAGTTGACTTCAGATAGAATCCTTGTTCTATAAGCAGTTGATTGAAGGTATCTTTTTTAAATAAATTTTTATAGTAATATTATTTTTGGTTTTTTAACGTTTAGATAGATATATTTTTCTAGATATATATGTATACTTTTTTGCTATAATTTAATATTTGCTAAAATAAAAAGTTGTACTTTTTATTAGTAGACTCCGGGTTCATATACTCCGCTTACTACCAAAAATAATTAAGTTTTCTACACTCATAGTCACCCAACCCCAGAATACAAATCTAAATTTATCATTTCAATGGCCGTACCGTGGTCATATGGCTGAAAATCGAACCAGGAATCCACTGCGTGCCAGACCGGTATGATGATGACC
The DNA here is from genome assembly GCA_002930495.1 of Cecropterus lyciades. Classification (NCBI taxonomy): domain Eukaryota; kingdom Metazoa; phylum Arthropoda; class Insecta; order Lepidoptera; family Hesperiidae; genus Cecropterus; species Cecropterus lyciades. The sequence goes on along the minus strand of MOOZ01000721.1, from coordinate 62,982 downwards.
GCCACGCGGATCGTTAACTACTATGTCACGAAGTCAAGATCATAGTATTCCTGGGATCTTGCGAGTTTTACTTTTTAATATAAAGTGTTTGCAATCTATGTGCTTAAATATAAACCGTGATCGTTTTAAATGTTATAATCTCCTATTAAGAGTACTCCTAGAGAACTGAAACCGCAGAAACTGCGAGTATTTCAGATTTATATCTGAAATACTCGCAGGTGTGATTTTTAAAAGTACCGATTGTCAGACACTGTTAATTAATCTTCATTACGGAAATATTAAATTAAACAAATGTTCAGGCATAATTTTCGTTATTTATGCATGCGAATATTAAAATTTCGACGGCTGCAAGTGAAGCAACTGAAACGGATTATTCCGCTCAGTGTTTTTTTTTTATTTATTTATCCCAGATTATAGTTTCTTTTTAATTTCCAAATTTCGTTTTTTGTTTTTGCTATTTTGAGATTTTACTTTTAAATCGACTTCATAAAAAAGAGGGAAAAAGGGAATCAATTAAGTCGTTTTTTTTTTTACTTTTTTGTATTTTCACTGTCAATGTTGTACAATGTTAAAGTGATCTTATTGTTAATGGATACGTTTGTTGTTAAACTGTTAAAGTCCAATATTTGTTTTTTTAATATCAAAGTTAAACGGTGGAATATTCATATTAAATTTTCAAATCCGTTTTTGTAATAATATCGTTAATTTTTTTGACATAAATTCAATAATCTCAAGTCTTGTATGTAAATAATATGTATGAAAATTGACTAATGTGTACGTGATATTTTAATAATTTTTAAAGGTGGTAGAACTCTTTATGGCTCGAGACCTGACGCACCACCACCTATTTCTGCCTTATTGCAGCAGTGTTATGCACTGTTGTGTTCTGGTCTGAAGGGTGTGGTAAGGGAGACATATATCTGAGGCGTTCCAGCTTAGAACTCAGGGGTAGCACCACATCTGCGGCCAACCTCTGATGACATTCTGATCTTATCTGAGGTTGATAACAGATGTCTATAGGCGGCATGGTTGTCGGCTATCTTTTATATGAAGTGAATATTAATGCTCGGGAGTAGCAACGAATGTGCGAATGACTTAATATAGAACCTTTGTTTTATACGAAGTTGCTTACAGATGTCCATGTCCACTTACGATCAGTTTCGTTTACTATTTGAATCTATTAAAAATACATATTTAATACATTATACATTATTGTTGACGACCCGCGTGGCGGAGCGGTCATCATACCGGTCTGTGGTGTACACGCAGTGGGTCCCGGGTTCGATCCCCGGCCAGACAGAAATCTGTATGATGAGTTTAGATTTCTGTTCTGGATCTGGGTGTTTGTGTATTCGTCTTTGTTTCATGGCACCAACGACACAGGAGAAAATCCTACTGTGGGACTATGAGTGTAGAAAGCGTATATTGTGTACAAGGAACTATCAATTTTAGTTAATAAATGCAATACTCAAATTGTATGAAAAGCCAATATTTTAGCGGCAACACTTACTCGGCAAATTCAGGTGTCTTTGCATAATTGCAATCGCCAGGTACTCCATTCGCGTTTCGTGACCATGGCATATATACGTCTCGTTTGGAAGCCGTCCAAGTCGGCACCATTTCTTAGCTCGCTTATTACTCGGGCCACAATAACGGGGCACAAGTGGAACGTACCGTTGTAGTGCTTATTACTTTGAAATGATGCTTGATGGTACAAGTGGAATATATTTTTCAATTAAAAACAAATGGCCATTAAATTTGTCTAGTATCTGATAATGGGTTTAACGACTATAATCATAACGACGCTTTGTGCGATGTTTGTCTTCTAGACCAAGACCATTTTGATCCAGGACCTAACAAAATCTTTATAGAACTATAAGTCTTCCATCCTTCTTTATTTAAGACCATAATAATCTTTTTTTTTTGTGTAACACCTTAATAATAACCATATTAATTTTACCTTAATAATAATCTATTTTTTGTGTACGACTTTAATAATAATATTTTAAAAGAACTTTGATGATGTTCATCACACAAATATAATGAATAACATCAAACTTCTTTTTTATTTGAAGATTGAAGTAGCAAAGAGCTTGCAGTTGACCTGATGGTACGCGGTCATAGCTGGCCCCCATGGACACCTGCAACCCCGACATAAAATAGATATTATAACTGAAGCCGTTCACAAATGCGTTGCGATTCCTGTAAGCTAAAATGATACCTCTGATAAAAAGCTACCTCCGATGTAAACCAGGTGTGGTTTCCATAGGTCCACACCCTTGTAATGAAACGCAAGAACTACTTTACACTAATTCCATATCGCGGTGGTACTTGAATAAATAATACAGGCATAACCACCACCACTAGTCAGTCAAACTAAATCTAGACCCAGAAGGTCATTGACCGACTTCATATCATCATAGCATGTCATCTATACTGATATATAAAATTGAGATGGTGTGTGCCTGTTTGTTACTCAATCACGCAAGAACCACTGGTCCAATTTATATGAAATTTTGAATGGATGTAGCTTATTTACTCGGTCAGCATATAGGCTAGTTTTGATTTCTATATTTCACACTATTTAAAGATGGCAACTATTTTAGTGACGGCACTACGCACTTTGTTTCAGACTTTCATATTTCCATTTTAAATAAAAAGCGTGAAGCGTAGATACTCGTACTTCAGCAAGCAGCTTATAGAAATAAGTGATATCACTTGTCCATGGGCAGTGACCATTTGCCATGAACTAAGAAAACTAAGAAACTCAAGTTTAAAATTGTACCCACGACCTCGACGTAGCATGTACATAAAATATTCAGTTGGCTCCAACAATGTAACACAGACATGCATTTTGTCGGATGTTTCTTTGAAAGAGCTCCTTACTATCATATTAATGATCTACATCTGTTTCACTAACCTTGTAGCCTTGGCTTTACTGTGGTGAAGTGTACTCACATATTCCGAAGGTGGTAGAGCTCTTTGTGGTTCGACTCCGGAAGCACAACCGCCACACTTATTTCTGCCTAATAACAGCAGTGTTATGCGCTGTTGTGTTCTGGTCTGAATGGTAAGGGAGACATACTTTTCCGAGGCATTCCATCTTAGTCTACATGGGTAGCAACGCATCTGTGACCAATCTTAGGTGAGACTTTATTCTTACCATCTTAGCACTTACCATCAGTAGCCACTTACCATGAGGTGGGCTGCAGGCTCGTTTGCTACTTCCATACGATAAAAAAACATATGTTTAAAGTAAAATAGATACTGAGGAATAGATACTGGTGGTTTAAAAATTGACCTCTCGATCGGCGATTCGAGGTTCAAACCCCAGGTACACAAACAAAATTTACAAAAAGTATATATATGTGTATATTTATCCAAAATTATAAATATCTAGAGTACTACCGCGGGTCCGCCCGCATTGGTCACGTTTACTACGGTAATAAGTAGGTACCTTATGTGTTAACGCAGGCCATAAACATAGTTTATGACCTGCGTTAACACATATATGTCCCGAATTTCAGCGAAACCCGACCTGTAGTTTTATGTTAAAAAGTAATAATCACAAAATACAACAGATTATCACAAAATACACAAAATAATGACCAAAAACACATACATCCTCACAAACTTTGGATGAAATTATAATTAAAATATGTATTTTTAGGAATCAGAAGTGAAATAATATTTAAAAAATAACATTTATTGCCAAAGAATATTTAACAGTAAATGACGTCCTTTCGTCAGGGCCGCAGACTTTCCGGTAGTCGTCCCTGCAGCGGCACGCTATCCGTAGTGAGCGGATATATTAGCCATGCCGCTGCGGATTGCCGGAGCGATGTTCTGGCACTGACCCATGGGCACGACCACCTGCTGCAGCATGAGGGTGAGGTCCTTCAACACCCGGAACTGTTGGCGGCAGGCTTCCTCGCCGCCCCCAAGATGGGCGGCGGCTTTGGTTGGCAGCTTTTTCTTACCGCAGCAGGTGCTGGTACGGAAGTCGGGGGATGGTACAACTTGTACAAATTGTATCCTTAATACCTGCCCTTAAGCACCTGCCCTTCATAGAACTTAAAACGCATCCGTAATTGACCTCTGCTGACACGGACCCGTGATAATTCTTAGGGCCACCCCACTTATGGCCATGATTCACCTCTGGCAGTACTGGTGGCATGGTTGCATACAGACCATGGGCGCCACCTAAAAATTAATATTCAGAACAGTGGAGACAATCCTAAAATAACGTAGAAAGTCATGCTAGCTTAGAGAATAAATGTATTTCAAAGCTAGAAGATAAAATCCGTACGAGGGTCCCATATAAATATGAGACATACCAACATGCATTAAATTTCATGAAGCGACTTAGAATTTGAGACGAAATAGATGAATATAACTCAAAGTTATTTTATATTTGGTATTGCAACAGAATGTGGACTTTATCTCGATGTATATTGTATTACTTTTTTCTATATGATTAAGAAGTAGCAAACCCAAAAGCACCACCACTCATGGTAAGTGGTCACTGCCGTCCATGGACATGTGACCACTTAATAATATTAATAATAATAATAATATAATTATTATAATTATTATTATTTGCGGAAATAAGGTACATTTTTAGGTGGTAACAAATTACAATAGCATATAGTTTATTACTAAGCACAATTTATGACACCATTATAATAACATATTATTACACTACTATACATAATTTTAAAAGTTACAATATTATACATGTCTCAAAAGTAAATTATCTATACTAATATTATAAAGCTGAAGAGTTTGTTTGTTTGTTTGTTTGAACGCGCTAATCTCAAGAACTACT
>MOOZ01000721.1:18941-28967 GCA_002930495.1 Cecropterus lyciades | reverse complement strand
TCAACCCTAGGTAAGATCAAAGTCTCACCTACAGTTAGCCACAGATGCGTTGCTACCCCTGAGGACTAAGATGGAATGCCTCGGAAAAGTATGTCTCCCTTCCCACACCCTTCAGACCAAAACACAACAGCGCATAACACTGCTATTATTAGGCAGAAATAGGTGTGGCGGTCGTGCTTCCAAAGTCGAACCACAAAGAGTTCTACCACCTTCGTTAATTCATACAGTCGGATTAATTTGCTAATGCCGATAAAATTAATCCGCCCAATATTTTGATTGCCTAAAAATTCATAAATGAATTCTTTGATTGAACTAGTCGATAGCATATATTTTTTTAATATCGCCTATCGTTTGATCGTATACCTTAACTATGCGAAAAAAACGTCTTCTCTCATGATTAAACTAGCCCAATTAATGAATCCGCCTTATTTATAATTTGAATCATCTAAATAAATGTATCCCAACTAATAATAAATTTCATTACATTTTTTATGTATACATTTATTACAATAAATTACTCACTACTTCCTCATTACTACAATAGAAACCATTTTGATCTGACCTTGGAAAAAAGCAAGGTACAATTACCTGCAATTTGTTCACAAAATCCGCTCATAATTCCCATTAACAACACAAATTCACCAATTTCCCTCAAAGGGTTGCGGGGTTGTTTGGCTAGGTAGGCCCCATCGTAGGGGGCGGCAGCGTCGCGCCGCATCGATCGCCACCTGTGGCGGCACTTCCCCGAATACGTAACGGTGCGACTCACACTTTACATTTACCATAGATATCACTTCCCTAGCCATATACGGGCACATCTTTCTTTATGATATTGGAGTAACAAACGAACTTGTAGTCCACCAGGAATGGACGGTAATCGGCATGGTCACTGCCGCTTATGGTCATCCAACGTCATTTAGAACAAGGGTTCTATCGCATGTCGATCACAGACGCGTTGCTACTCCCGAGAACTAAGATGGTCGCCTCACCTATAAGCCGGCAACCAAACCCTTCCTCTGAAACACAAGATGCATGGAACTGCTTCACATTTGACATGATATGTTGCGGTGTTCCTTCCCTGGACAAACTACACAGTTATATGTATCGTGGTCGCAAAACTGCGATGGCGACAAACCGTCCGTAGATTAACCTACGTCTAGTTCTTTTTTTTAGTTTCAACATCGACACACTAGCTGTAACCTTACACGACCAATATTGCACTATTGGTGATCTACACAAACTAACCACTTATGAGTGATACCATAGATATCACCTGAATAGGTGAAATATTGGCAGATCTTCATAAGTAGCAAAACGAATTTGCAATCCATCTAATGGTATTGTCACTGCCGTCCGTGGTTGTAGCCAACTTTAAATAAAACAGTGGTTCTATCTGAAGTCTATCTCAGATGAAATGCTACTCTTCAGGAAAGAAATGATCACCTCGTGTATAATTGAACCGGCACCACACCTTTCCATCGAAAAGCATCATGGCGCTGATGCCTAGGCAGTTAAACCATATTAGTTCTACCACCACATCATCAAACTATCAAAAAATATATGAAATAAATCTTTATGATGCATGTATTTCCTAGAAACCTAAAGTGGATATTTAAAACTTCAAAATATTTATGAAGTTACTATTTTATACCAAAAATTTCACTTCAAAAACTCAGGCCTTCAGGGAGGACTAGATGATTACCATCAGATGGTCTTATTTATATATTTATTGCACCTTTATATTATAAAGTCACAATAGGGCAAACTTAATGCCTAATGGCATTCTCTACCAGTCAACCCTGGGTGGCTGGAAAATTTGCGTCAAGTGATTATCTTAAATGTGAACAATAACAGTATTGAATATACAGAGTTATAAATATATATATAAATACAATATATGCATACAATACACATAGGTACTATACACAAAATAAGTCTATAACAAAATAAACACAAATAAAATACATATTATATAAAAATGAAGTAACAGATGATTAAGAGACAATAACAGTGTTCAGATAGTGCTCTCGACAAGCTTTTTAAACACGACCTTATTGGGTGCTTTCCTGATATCATGGTCTTCATGCTTGTTTACTTTTCCCATGATATAAAAAAAAAAACATATTTCTGTCACTATTATGAGCACTACCACCCATGGACATCAATAATCAAGCCTAGATAGAATCAGAGTCCTATTTTGACCCTAAATCTGTCCCATGGTTTCATCTTTAAAGAGTAAAACTTTTGATTGAGTAGATAATAACTATAAATATATAGTTCGAAGCTTTTAAACTAAATTTAGTAGTTATTGTTTGATGATTATAATTTCTAACAAACAGGCAAACACAGAGACAAATATTTTTATTCTCGGCTCTTCAAACTACTTCATACAAATATGCAATGTAGACAAGGGAAACTGCCACTTTTATTATATACATGGATTTAGGTATACAATACTGTTAAATGACGAAGGTTACTAGAAAAATCTACTAAATAAACCGAAAATATTCCAACAACGTAGCAGTTTACGTTCTAGCAGCCTGTCTGCATTTTATTGCATTACCGATCCGAACCGCGCGTTGCAGAGGAAATTTCTCAGACACATAAATTACCAGTTCTTTAAATGCTTTCAGCGGGAAATAATGAATGACCAATTCTAATTACGAGTACGTTCACAGGACCCTAAGTTGATGGTCTCACTTCTCATCTAATTGGATTTTTACGGTTCGGGAGTTCGTAAAATAATAATGTATTAAGTTTAATGGCCGATCATTTAAATTTAATGTTTTTTTAACAAGCTTTTTTAAGTCAAGTACTAAAACGAAGAATACTTATCCAGATCCAACAAGCCTACACGAGGTTATCTCGTTTCGTTAAGGCGTACCTATCCATAGTTATAGGTATGTATCCGTTTAATATATTTTTTTAATTGCAGTAGTACACGCGCATGCAATCAACCTGGCGATAAGTGTTAACTACCGCCATGGACATTTGTAAGCAAGTTCATATTATATTACTTAAAACAGAGGTTCTATCTAAAGTCAATCACAGATGCGTTTCTCCTGAAAACTAAGTCACAGATGTGTTGTTTCTCCTGAAAACTTAGATTAGCGCCTCATATGAAAGTGACCCGGCAATCACCCCCTTCAATGGAAATGCAAGAACTGCTTCACATCAGAAATAGATGTGGCAGTAGTGAGGGAGGTCAAACCATATGTTTGTTCTACCACCTGAAGTAAATTATTGCATTACTTAATTTTCGCTTAATCGATCATGTGGAAGTAGTTATAAATTTAGTCAATGATTTCGGTCATACCTTACAAATTAATAATAAATAAAAAAAAAATTAAAAAAAAAACAATCACATATTTGTTGCCATTTTATTTAATTGAATTCATTTCAATTCAATTCCAATTCTATTTCATACTCATAGGTTCATAAAAAATAATTGGTCTGCCATCTTGGGGCGTCCGCCATATTGGATTTTGAATGACGTCACTAAGTTAACAAATATGTGTGCAAAATTTCAACTCATAAGGGTTAACTGGTATGAAATTTGTTACAAGTTTTTACCGTCACAAACATACGAACTAAGAGGGCCAAAGCAAACTTATAAAAAGTAGCCTCTCTCCCCCTAGGTCATTGGCTGACGACGCCCTTAATTACCTACTAAACAAGACGGCAAAAGTAGTAAACTAGGTGGTTTCCAATGGATTATATGGAAATCTTTAGCAGTTTTTTAAGCTACGGACTGATTTAAGCTAAGCTTAATCCCAAAAACATCTAGGATTCGTGAGTGAAAAATAAAAACCCCCGCACTTATTAGTTAGGTAAACGAAACCGCGCGTTACAGCTCGTCGCAAACAAAATCAGCATTCGATTCCATTCGAATACAAACCAAACATTACGGAATAGATTTTAAATATACCGCATTCCGTTCAAATATTAGTATTGGGTAATAGCTTGGTATTGCTGAATTCAAGCAACAGACGCATAGAATTAGGACGTTTTCAAACGCTTCTCAGCGGTGGTACGTTATTTTCAGTGGCGTTGCTACCGGAGGGCTAGACGGGGCAGTCAATCATCAGGGAGCTCCAAGCTCAGGGGGCCCTCAACTTACAAACTAAATTGAACTAGTGAAAATTTCCCCTACATTCAGAATATAAAACGCATATAAATTTTTTGGGGCCCTAGTTTATTTTTTGCCCCAGGGTAGGTAACCCAGCTACGCCACTGTTTATTTTAATTATATTTAAGTAGCAAATGAACATGCAGCCCATCTGATAGTAAGTGGCCGATGCCGCCAGCGAACATTTGTAATCAACTCTAAATAATATGTGGGATGGATAAGCTGTCTATAAGGTTGACGATGTATTGCTACGTCGGAGGACTAAGTTGGAACGCCTCGGATATTTCTCCCTTACCACACCCTTCAAACCAAAATATAGTAGCGCATATTGGGCTGAATTAGGTGATCGATTGTCTCCGATGTCGAACTAAAGCTACCATCATTAAATAATTAATTTTTTAGTCTTTTGACTATGTAGTGTAATATGTGACGGCACCCACGTCACATATTAAGTCACACTACATTTGGCGGAGAACAAAAACACAAATGTGTTTACACAATGGTTAATGTAGTTGTTTTTTTTTTTTTTTACCCACAGTAGGATTTTCTCCTGTGTCGTGGGTGCCATGGACACANNAAACCTAAACTCATCATTCAAATTTCTGTCTGGCCGGGGATCGAACCCGGGACCCACTGCGTGTCAGACCGGTATGGTGACCGCTCCGCCAAGCGGGTCGTCATGTGGTTGTGTTGTGTGTGTGTGGTTTTTAAATAAATGAATTTATTAATTTAAATTCTCAAAGGTGTGTGAAGATATTCAATCAGTTTTTGGCTAGCACGGCAGACTAAGGCCCGAACCCTTCTTACTGACAGCAGTAGGAAAGTACTGGGTTGATCACAGCAGTGGTTCGTAAATCGTCAAGTGTCTTCATATCGTTTTTGTTATAGGTCGCGTCAAGTAAAAAGAATTCCTTCTTCGAGCGCCTTCTTTATAGTAACTTCCAGAATTCTGATAGACTGGATGAACTTGTGTAGTACCTACGTAATCATGGTTTTTATCCCTCTATCTTTTCATCTACTGTTTGTATTTTAGTTATAAAAATGAGCTCAAAATAACAAAACATTAAAAATATCTTGCTTGTTATTCCCAACAAACTATTTTCACTATGCAATGGCGGATGAGCAGTCCCTAGATAACGGATAGCTAGAAGTTTAATGCAGTTTAAATAACTGTCTATTCGTACTTCGTGTTAATATTAAAACACTAGAAAAACATTCTCAAAGCAAATAAATCTATGAATTAAACATATTCTTTTACTATGCGTTATTTTAGGTACGAACGCTATAAATAAAAATAAAAATTGTATTTTATTGTTCCCTAGTTTTGTTATTTTTTTCTACGTATTCTTAAATCACGTTAAATATGATATGGTTAACCATTGGTTAATTAGCGCCACCTAACCAGCGCTATGGTCGACGGCGAGAGCGCATGGGCATGGGCTTCTTCTGCGACCGAATTATGCTCGCGAACAGGGAGGTAGAAAGAGAGAGTGAAAGGGAGGCTCAGGAAGCACGCCCCCCCTAAGAAGAAGAGGCATCGGGCGCCGGAGGAACAATGACCTCCGGCCCCCATGAGCGCTGGCCTGGGGCGGCGGGCGTAGGGCCGCCCAGCCGTCCGCACTTAATAATCCTATATCCTATATATGTATATATATAATCCTTATAAATTTGAAACTGAAAAATATTTGAGTTCCGACTGAGACGTAAGAATAACTTTATAATTAAATTTAATAGTATAAAAAAGTCGCAAAAGTTTAATAAGAAAATATTTTGAGAAACATGTGGAGAAAAAGGAATTCTTTCATTTGATTATAGAAACCTGCAGGTACGCTAAAGGTTGAAACATGACTACTCAATCGGGGGTCGGAGGTTCGAATCCCAGGCACGACAAGCCTACTGATTTTTCTAAAAATGATGTATTAGAAATTATTTATCACTGCTTTACGACTGCTTCACGTCGTGAGGAAACCTGCACACCTGAGAGTTCTCTTTTAAAAAAAGGCCAGCGCGGTGGACTATGGCCTAAAACTCTCTCATTCTAAGAGAAAACCCGTGCCGTCGACAATAATGGGTTGACGATGACCTGCAGCTACTTTACTATTTTTGTTTTGTTTTAAATGATGTTCGAAATTTTTCCTCCATTTACGTTACATTCTACGTATTCCACAAAATCATCGATGGGTACAATTAAAATGCAACCAATAATAGCACAATATAGTCTACAATGGCTCTACGCCATATTATTATTTAAATAAAAAATTCACTGCTTAAAAAAAGCAGTCACACCGCCCGCTCGTCACTACGGCACATTCGCGACTGTTCGCATACCGAGTGGATACCGAAATCAGTGCTTCCCAGATCGTGATTATAAAATTACAGTAAATTCGACTGAAAATTACAGAATTTTGAACATAAATACAGTAGATGACATTTTTAATTTTAAAGGAAATTTTGGACGACGAAAAAAAAAGTCCGCTACATTCCCTTGTTTTGTGTAATTTGATAACCAAAACAAAAAAATCGAAATAAAGTTCTATAGTATACTGTAATGCAAATGTTATGCGTCATATGTCAGCTATGTGTCATAGAACAAAATATCGGAATTAAAAGTAGCCTTTAAGTGGACCAGGTAAATAAGTTACATCCATTTGCCAACGCGGCAGAATTTGTTATGATGAATTCCGTGTAAAAACAAAAAATTACCAACTTAGCTCTCAAAACAAGTAAACTGAAGTGGCAATGGGATCTTTCGTGGAATGGATAACCGGTGGGGTAGAAGAGTCCTCGAATGAAAACGTCTGGGCAAAAGGAGTATAGGCCGTGGACAGGCGAAGACGGCAGGTAACCGCTGGATTCAGATGCCCATGACCGATTGGAGTGGCGCAGATTAGAGAAGGCCTATGTCCGGCAATGAACTTTCAAGGGCTGATAGATGGATGAATGGAAGGTATTAATATCATGACGATTAACAAATCACAAGGCCAATTCCTAGATTGTTTATGGTCTGAATTTAGAAAATGCATGATTCTCTTATGGTCAAACGTATGTGGCATGTTCACGGGTCGGTAAACCATCTGCTTTATTCGTTCTTACGCCTGATAATAAAACAAAAATATCGTATACCACAAGGTGCTTCACAGAAAAGTGGCCAATAAAGCAAAAGTCTACCTGGTACGCCATTAAAATATTTGATTTTTTTAATGTATATTTTATTTTTACAATTATTATCCTAATAAAAAATTGAACTTAATAATTTTGTATTAATTTTGAAACCTCTGCTCATTTATCGTGTGTTAAACGGAACAAAGTTCGCCGAGTCATCTAATTTTTTAATAAATGGTAGATCGCATAATGTTTCGTCGGTAAAAAGTCATACTTAGTTCCGATCAAGTTGCCTACCCCTGGTATAGATACTATTACCGTGGTGCGGCCAAGCTGGCCGGGGTGCAGTGAAAAGAATGCGCAAGGGATACGCCTGCCCCCTGGCGTAAGCTGTCGAAGGGACACCATCAGTGGCTTAGTCGATATACGGTCGAGACCGAACTCCGGTGCCCAGCGGAGAAGCCTATAAAAGGTTTCCTGACGTAAAAAAACCTAATTATATATAATTCTAAGCTAACTCAGAAAATATTTTCAGAGACTAATTTATTCGATAACTATTGATGTGTAACTACTTCGTATTTCCACTTATTATTATTTATGATCCATAAAATGCAAAGAATTATATAACACTATAAAATAAGACAATAGAAATATACTGTTTAACCAATGTTTTATTTCCAATTCTTTTCAATAATGACGTCTCCGCCAAAAGTCAATCATAACACCTCACCTCCTTTCCCTCGCCTCTACTCACCTAACCCTCTTGTCACTTGCATCTCACCACATTAAAGCATCCACCACTGCTCCGTTACAATGAATAAACAAAAGCAAATAAACTAAGGTGAACAGTCTTTAAACTGAGAAATCTCCAAATGAAAACAAAACCAACTAAACTTAGATGAGAGGTCGTTAAAATGAGAAATCTCCAAATGAATACTATTTAGCCGTTTGGGACACCCTAAGGTGCTTCGAACAACCGATCATAATAATAAAAACGTAAGTAATATCATACTTATGAAAAAAAAACGCTTTTTAATGTATTAAAACCCAAAAAATAAAGATTTATGGTGAATATGATATATATATGCAATTTAACGAAATAACGGCTAAGAAATGGAAATAAAATACCATGACACACAATTGACAATTTTAATTTTTTACCATACCATACTTCCGACCAATACAAAATTCAATAAGAAAAAAATATGTTCAACTATAGTTCATATTACGAACAAAAAAGTGAAACCAGCGCCATCTAACTTACATTCAGTTAACTACGTCCGCTATAAGCATAGTACTTCGCTTTTTTACCCTACGTAATCAAAATGCACAACACAATAAGTTATTGTCTTAATATATGGCGTGTTACTCTATTTTTAAACAACAATTATTTTTATTTCTATGATTATTTCTATTATCATATTATTTATTTATATTAACAGTGTAATATACATTATACGAATAACATTAGGATATAACATAAATAAATAACCGAAAACTGTTTAAAACAGCGTACAATACGTTATTCCTGCAGGTCTAGAGAAACCTGATTGGACACGTATGTTTCCTGTGGGTAGTTTAGCAAACAGTTTTCGGACAGCCACTGTTGAAGGGACACGTGGTACCTTTATTGGTGCCGGAGGGTGTATTTGGAGCACACAACATGAACTAGTACCCACTGGAGTTGCCTTGAAAAAAGCTTGACAAGACTTATAAAGATGACCGCCATTTGCCAAATGATTCATTTCTGCAATAAAGTGATTAAAATATTAATATCTGAGTCACGTCCATTGCAATTTATATAATTTAAATTTAGATAATTTAAAACAAACCCACTTGGCTTGGTAGATTTCAATACAATTATTTCGAATATATAAGCTCAAAATATATAATGCCAAAAATTAATATCAGAAACTTTTCCACAAAGAATAAGATGCGAATTTTAAATGACACTACTCAAATATTTTCATTTATTTTTTTGCTTGTTTAACTCACATTGATAAAGAATCGTTACAATATTATTTTATTGTTTTATGTAATATAATTCATTATTGTAATAAACACTGACATGCATATTTTTTTATTATTGTTAATAAATAATTACAGAATATTTTATAACATTTTACATAATTATATAGATTATGTTTTAAATTATCGATACATAAAAGATGAGTAATTTTAATCAAACATGGGAATATCGATATAAAATCGATTACTATAAGGCTGAACAGGCATAAAGGCATTAGCTTCTTGTACAACGAACTCGACGTAAAACTTGTAAATAATAAAAAAATCTGCCACAGTGATTGAAGTGATCGTTACATTTTAGAAATAAGATATTAAAAGATACATTGTATTAATGACATTAATGTACGCAGTATTATTTAATTAAAAAATCTTGAAAATACATTATAATGTCGTTTTCTTTTGGAACACCGTCGAGCGCTCCGGCAACTGGGTTAAGCGGCGGTTTTAGTTTTGGCGCTAACAAGTAAGTCATTTGATTTTAACTATAAGAAAATGCGAAGTAAATAAAGTGAATGCTAAAAGTTTGGTAATATGTGTCAAAAGCTAAAAACTAAAGTCTGATAAAGTCAAAATTATCGGTTGTCATTACATTGATATATAACCTCAAAAATTTGTCATAAGGCCATCGACGCCGAGTTTTGGTTTGGGGGCGACATCGCAGCCTTCAACGTTGTTCGGGACGCCGGCGACATCGGCGCCTGCATTCGGAACCGCTACACCTGCGTTTGGTTCAACGTCATTTGGGGCGACGTCAACAGCACCGACTT
>MOOZ01000719.1:584741-600109 GCA_002930495.1 Cecropterus lyciades | reverse complement strand
TCGATAGACACACAATGACGCTTATACACTCACTGTTCTTCCCTCTCTATCTCTCACACACACATACATACATATACCGTGTCATACACCTGTTTAAAAATAAAACATTTATGATCCAATTTGGAATTCTGCAGTACGAAGTGCAAACACTATAAGTATTCCGAAATATCAACACAGCAATGAATAATTGCTGGTGTAGCTTTAAATCGGTACGAAACTCAGCTGCATACAAAAAGTATGCTAAATAAATACTGTTGGTAATAAATATTCACATTGTGATGCGATACAGGCCGTTTCACAGAGAATTTCGGGTAACGCTATCTAAATTGCCGACTAGCCGTGGGAAGCTGCGCCCATCCGTCAGGCTCATTGCTCCGCGTCGGCGATTAACGAGTAACTAGCTCGTTGAGAATAACAACGAGACTTATCTGTATACGCTTCCAACAAGTTTATTTTGTCTGTCATAGAAGACTGATAGATGTTAAGTCGCTATACAGCTTACAGCGGAAATTTTTAACGTATCAACTCACATCACACATACACAAACTATAAAAATCAAGGAATATTCCAAATATTACTCTATAACATGAGTAAATTTTAAGATTGTTAGCTGACTCAATTTAGATACTCTATCCATTCTATTTATCGAATAAAAATAAATTACTTTTTATTAAGTCCCTGAACATACTCCTAAGTGTATCGTTGTATGTCCTTGAAACACCCGCACAAAGTAAAGTATTTAATTGAGTATAAATTTAATTTATTATTAGACGATGAACTACTGTCTACGCATTCTTTTCCTTATTTCACAAAAGCCTACAAAAATTTCAATATTATTATTGAGACGTAACCATTTTACGTGAAGTTATTATGGATTTTAATACAAAATAAACTGATATCAATTAAAACAATTGTTCGAAATTTAACCATAGCCACTAATTATTTAAAGTCGTTTTAAAGTGATAACGGTAAAGCTGACCGAGTAATATTAAATAAATAATCCGATGACAAAAAGAAAAAAGAAGGTACTGAATTGTCGTTTACACACTTATATGTAGCTTTAAGCGTATCGTATATCGCTTCGTCGTTGACGGTAGACAAGTAACCCATCACGTAAACTACTTACTTGCTTTTACAGTTATCTAAAAACCATAACTGTTAGCTTAATTAACGAGTTTTCGCACCCTCTTTGCATTCAATCGTATAAGGTGATGGAGCGATTGTGTTGATTGATATTACAACGGTGTTGTACATCAATCAATCGATTGTTAGACATAATAGCATAATGGCTCGCGTATAATTAATTGCTGTTGTATGATGTTCATTGTTTTATCAGTAGTAATAGAATCCGTTGTTGTTGGCGATGTAAGCTAGTACAGTAGTATTCCCGCGACTGTCCCCGCTACAATCACGTTTATCACGATACAAAATAAATAAGTTACATGTTATCAATCAAGATACAATAAATAAGTTAGATGTTAATAATAATACTTAGATGTTTAAATTGTTAGTTATATCAAGGCGTCTTTGCCCTTGGGTCTAGGTACAATTTTGTATAAAGTTGGTTACAGATGTTCATCGACAACAATGACCACCCATCATTAGGTGGATTGCATAATGTTTGTTCTTTCTTCAATATTACAAAAAAAATCCACTTATCGCAAATTGGCCAAATATTTGGCCAATTGATTGACCCTGATCTCTTTGAGGGTAGAGTTAGACCCCACTGCTAAATGTATATTCCTTATGTATATTCCACAAAGTTCAAACTAGAACATCAGGATTAAGCATGGCTTATATAAATAGGTGTGGCTATAAATATAAACGCCTTCTACACTCATAGCCCCACATTAGGAATTTTCTCATGTGTCGTGGGTACCATGAACACATAAAGACAAATACACAAACACCCAGACCCAGAACAGAAATCTAAATTTATCATTCAGATGTCTGTGTGGCCGGGAATCGAACCCGGTAACCACTGCGTGTCAGACCGGTATGGTGACACGCGCGTCGGCAATGATACCATCATAAATGTACGCCGTGTAAAACACAATGGCATTTTCTTCAAGAAAATTGAGATTGCTTTGTTTATGTTTACTTTTATAGAAGAATTCTTGAAGTTGTTAAGAAAATTCAGTTATTGCAAGTACGTCGCTTCCAGCTGCTTAGCGGGCTGTTCGCGCTCTGTTTTCTTTTTGTTCATCCATTTTCTTTTCTCGAGAAGCGAGACGTTAAGGGCAATATGAGCGCAGAAACATTTTCCTGGGAAAATCACATTTGTGACGTCATGCAAGAAATGCGGATAAACGGGCATTTAAGGGATTGAGGCTACGGCTTATCTTTGATTCTCGGGAAATAATTCTTCATAACAAACATTTCCGTACAGTCATAAACATAGGCGTTAATATTAGATTGTGAATTGCTTTATTTATTTTCTTTTGTTGGGCGCCAATGTTGTTAGCGAGTAAACAATTTTCGCACATTTGATGTGTAATGTAGGTACGCGTATTTAATATTAATGTTTTCGTTGGCAGTTCTGGAGGGGTTCAAGCGGCAAATGCTTCGAGTATAACACTTAGTTTATGTTTATTAAGTCAAATGTAACATTTTTTTATAATAATATGAAAGTAGCAAACGAGCATGCATCCAACCATCCAACCATGCAACCAGACGGTACGTGGTCACTGCCGGTCTGTAATCAACCTCAGATAACATCAGTGACTTATCTGAGTTTAGCTACAGATGCGTTGCTACTCCTGAGGACTAAGCTGGAACGCCTCGGATAATTATGTCTCCCTTACCGAACCCTTCAGACCATAACACAGCAGCGCTTTACCCTGCTGTTATTAGGTAGAAATAGGTGGCATTGGTGCTTCCGGAGTCGAACTACAAAGGGACTTTACTACCTACTTAATTTCATAAAAAATACTTCAAACAAATATAAATACATACATAAATGATAAAGTTATTAATCATGAAAGCTTGCAGTCACAGATAGATAGAACATGCTTATGACTAAGTAACAGCATTTTGATGACGTAAACCCATAAGACTTCCCAAAATCGTCTTATGAGCCTGTAATAGTCTTCACTTCAATTAATATTTTATAGTTGATTGCATTTGTATGGTGATTTTCGTATTATACGGATTGCTTGATAACAACATTTAAAATAATAATATTGGTAACGCTAAACCTTTGATAGAGTTGTCAAATATGTGCAGCATATTGTTGAGCAAAGTCTCATAATAACAATGAACTAAAATCTGAATCACTTCATATTTACTTAAATAAATCAAACTCCAACTTATAAGTACTTTACTGTGGGACTGGGAATTATCTCGCCGAGTCTTTTCTTATGCAAAATAGTTCATTAATTATGAAATGAGCTACTAATTAGTCGGTTAAGGTAAAAACTTCGTTATGTTAATTATTAAAGGGAGTTTTTCAGATAAAGATAGAACGAGTTGTTAAAAAAAATCTGTACAGGAAAAACTATGGTCCTGATGATGCGTTTGGTTTGATTTCAAAAATGTAATAATAATAAATGTGTAACGTAATTTAATAGAAAGGTACTTTTGATAGTTATAGATTATACTTAATACTGTACTAAATAGTAATTGAACCAAAGGCCCTTTTTGTTACCTCCATGATATAAAAAATACAGTATTTATGAATGTGTAAAAGCGCAAAAAGTCATTTTTTTAGAAATAAATTGATTGGTACGTATCATATCATGCCTATACATCGATAATATATAATAAATTGATTGGTACGTATCATATCATACCTATAAATCGATAATTAAATATTAGTGTCCGTAACGTCCCAGCGTAACCATGTCCGTAACGCTGAGGCGTAACTGTTTTCGTTACAAAAATCGTAAAGATAACTTTTTTTTGTCATGTTACGCCTTAAGAAGCTAAATAAGAAGAAAAAATCTCACTTCCCCATTAAGTTCTATACAAGGATAGGATATATGGAGTTATTTCCACTGCTACCCATTACATTAGACTTGCAAATCGTCCACATTACACCACAGTTAACTACACAATTTTCATATGCCAGCGTTAAGTCAAAGCCTTGTTTTAGTATTCATGAAAAGATGATTAAAACTTCCACAAACAGAACAAATTAACATTAAAATATTTACCGCAAATATCCTTAAGTTCGTTAAGTTGAATACCGTGCTTTCGAGTTGCCGCATACAAGAATAACTGATGTCAAAATTGCGTTAAGTGTTGCCAAGTTATTTGGATCTGAAGGGAAAGCATTATGCTCGTTACGAGTAATCAAGTTTCGGAGTTATATGGATTTTGTAGATTCCAAACTCGGAAAATGACTACGTAGGTGTTGAAGTACATGTTATAATCCCAACACGTAAGGGCAGGCTTATGTTTGAAAATTTGTTGGAAATTGTACAAAAGTAACTTTAATAATTTTGATTGTTCTCATCATAAATCGGTACAGTAAGAATATATAAACTACAAGCTATCGCCAGCGATTTCGTTCGCGGAGATCACAAAAACAAAAATTTTGCCCCTTATTAAAAAAGATAAAAGGTAAAAAAATTGTTTTTAATCCGCTAGTATTTTTGAGAAACCTCCTCCCAAGGATTAACCCTTTAAGGGTTAGATTTCTCAAAAGTATTAAAACAGGTATGTCATTTTTGACCAGAAAGCTACTATGATAGCTTGGCCAAAATAGCTCGCTTTAAAATTAGTAGATTTTCAAACGAACTTCTAACCCCCATTTAATCTTCTTTGTGGTGGAGCCTAAACTTTTGGGATATCACCACTTACTCATTATATGAGGCAAGGTAACTGTTACTGTTGGTACATATCGGTTGTGAGGGTAATAGGTCATGCGTGGGTTTATATATCATATGTATTATTAGTATGCCAAGAGGCGAATCAAAGCGTGCATGTATCCCATGGGAGCCAACACACTTCCTGCAAGTAGAGGAAGCAGGGCAGGATGTGAAGGTGCTAATGAACCATGAAACAGTAGTTCGAATGGTATAAATATGTATTTGATATATTGGTGTAGAGTAGAACCGATTGCTAAATCATGTATTATTAAAAAGCATTATAAGTATTATTAAAAAGCATGAGGATTATAAAATATGAAAAAATGTTTCATTGAGTAAATTGTTAATTTAATGTAAGATGTAAGTACTTTTAGGTATAAAAAAATAAGCATTGGTCACTTGTGTATTAAAATAGTGAATAGTCTCAAAAAAGAGACGAGATTAATACATATAAATTTGATTAAGGACCAGCAAAAACCATATAAAAGGTCTAAGAGTTGTGTCGCTTAATTTATTACAAAAGTTTTCATTACTGATTGTTTATTTAAGAATAAACTTATTTGAGTCTTAGGTTATTTATAGTATTACATACTTACCAAGCAGACTATCCTCGGTCAGTTAGTAAGTTTATAGGTCATCCGTGGCTATATCAATATTTGTATGCGATTAGGCGAGGGAACGTGCGCCATACATTATATCCTCAGGGAGATTACACACTAACTTGATTGAACGGCTCTATCTTCGTGCTAATGAACCATAGCGTTAATTGAAATAACGGATACCATTTATATTATTTATGAGGTGCAATTTACGTAAATTTTCGTTTCTGTTTTCTTTATTAAGGTGGAATATTTTTGAAGTAAAACGTAGCTAAAGTATGAAAAATTCTTCTTAAATGTAGCTTTAAAAAGAGTTTTTCATACTTAAACGCGTGTCTACTTCAAATCCGTTGTCATTTCTAATATTATTATTTCCATGCAAAGATTTATGCAAGGTTGTAATTTATGTGGATTTTGGACGAATTAATATAACTTTAGAAAATGTTTTTAATTAATATTCTACTTTTTTATAAAATACAAAAGAAATAATGATTCGAAAATCGTTGCAACCTTTTTATTTTCCATTGCTGGGCAGAGGTTTCTTAGAATACTTGAGGAGGATGGAAGCATACTCTATCACACTGCTCCAATGTGGACAGGTGGATATCAGTTACGAGAAAATTGTAGGAAACATAAGCTTCCGTACAACGTGCCCTTCATCAAATCATATCAAAAATATTTTATTCACAGTAGATTCTTTGCAGAATTTATTTTGGCGTCAATCGTCCATCATTAAAACAAGTGATAATAAATTTATGCGCAAATAATTTAACAAATTCATAAGTTAAAATAGGTAAATAGGATATTTAGCTCAAATTACCGCTATACAAACAAAAATAAAACAACGACCGAATCATTATGATTATCACGGAAGTAACTACGAAAGCTTACAAGAACTTATCGTTTTAGTGACACCTGTGTTTACAAACGTATCTTACTGAACATTTGTTTCTAGTATTTACACATTCTTTGTACCAATTTCCGGGTAGCTCTTGTTTTTTATTTTTATTGAACAGAACGAACATGAACTTCAATTGATGATAAGTAATTACTGCTGCCCATGGACATATTCATAAATGGAATGTAATCGATACCAATGTACGTTTTTTTTATAATATGGAAGTAGCAAACGAGCATACAGTTCTCTTGCTGGCGAGTGATCACTGTCGCCGATGGACATATGTAACCAATTTCAGAAAAGATCAAAGTCTTATCTGAGGTTAGCCATACATGCATTGCTACCCTTGGGGACTAAGTTAAAATGCCTCGGAGATGTATATCACTCTTACCACACCCTTCAGACCAGAACACAACAATGCATAGCACTGCTGTTATTAGGCAGTAATAGATTGTGGCGGTGGAGCTTCCGGAGTCGAACCACAACGAGTTCCATTGCCTTTAAAACGGATTTTTTTCCAACTTCTGTCATATTTTCTATTTGAAGTTGGCTAAAAAGTTTTGTTGGCGTTGGTCACATAGTTATCATGTTGTTTAAAATGTCCATGCTTGATCATTTTACATGTATGAAAAATGTTACATTGAGTTCAAATTACGCGAAGAGGGATCATTAATTTCTTGTTTTGTGTCAGTTTTGTGTGTCCGTGTTATATACAGTACAAATTATTATTCACTGGCATTCTAAATTTCTGAGTCCTTTTATTACTTAATACTGAGCTCGAAATATATCTACCCGAAGTAAGAATCTATAATTTACGGTTCGCAATCGATTGATGGAACCCACAGGCGAGCAAACAACTGGACTGGGTTTCTCGAGCGGATTACTCAACACAGCTATGCAATGTGGCACGGAACAGTAGACATTTGGTACCATTTCAATTATTCCATTTTCATACACCGTATGCTAACATCGGCTAACCGAATAACAAGACAAAGGATTTTTAGAATGTACGCGAACTGTTGTAAAGCAATAAATTTCACATTTGGAATACGAATTTGATACTAGAACAACAGTTATTTTTCGTCGTGTCAATCAAACTGTGTGAAATAAATATGAAGGTTGTTGTACAATTTTTAGGACACATAATTGATGTATTATAAAACAGTTTTAGATATGCTCTTTTAATTTGCATTTTATCATTCTCTGATAAAGGAATTCTCGCTATTTAGCCAGGTTCGCAAAGAGGCAGTGCTTCACTTGTCTTGAGTTTCGTGTACTCATACATTTAATATTCACGCTTTTTATAATGTAATAAAATATTGATAGTCTGGTTTGTAGTGTACGTAAGAATAGTATTAAGGTATGTTGTCTGTGTGTGGATGCGTAGTAGGTTAAGCTATAATGTATTAAATATTGGCGCAGTAATAAAAGAAGTCTCATCCCGAACGGTTGCGTTTTATTACGAACACACGTCACTTCATGGCGATCCTGCCAGGATTCGAACCTGGAATCTTCTGATGATCATGATCCATGAAGTGACGTGTGTTCGTAATAAAACGCAACCGTTCGGGATGAGACTTCTTTTATTACTGCCCCAATATTTAATACATTATAGCTTAACCTACTACGCATGCACACACAGACAACATACCTTAATACTATTCTTACGTACACTACATAGTTAATTTTAGTGGTCTTATTTGATTTAATAGGGTAAAAGATTTGTATAACAGAAAATATATTCCTAGCTTGTTTCTTTCCATATATTCACAATTAAAATGGGAAAATATTAATGAGTTATTAAATTAATCTTTCTTAACTTTATATATATGTTGTCATGATTATACAAATCCTTTTATTTTCAAACATGTTTTACAAGTAATCGAGGAGGTGCGTGGTGCAGCTATTACCTTGCCGTACTGACACGCAGAGGGTTCCAGGTTCGACCCCAGCCTGACAAATACAAGAATTCTGAATTTAGATTCCTGTTTTAGCTTTGGGTGTTATGTCCATGACACAGACGACAGGAAAAAATAAATAATAAATAAATAAAAGGAATAATTAAAAGTAAGGAATAGTGCAAGCCGTACGAGTGTAGAAAATGTTAATCTAGAAAATAAATGCTACAACATACGTCATATTTATGTTACATGTATTTTTAAGATGGAAAAAAAAGAAAACATTTGCTTGATCCCTATAAACATCGCTGCAGATAAAGAGAGGCTGTAAAAGTAATCTCCCATTCTCGTTTTGGTAAATCGACATCGGGCTATTTGTATCTTTGTTCCACTACCAAGGGATTTTAAGTTAGATTTGTTGAGAAACACTGTTTTTGTTTCTTGATTTTCTTGTAAATTGGAATACATTGTTTGTTTAACACGAATAAGATGTTCGTAGACTTACAGTTCGTTTTTTTTACAGTCAACCCGATACAGTTTATTTAGTTAACATAATCGCTATCTATGAGTATAACCCCACAGTAGGTTTTTCTCCTGTGTCGTGGGTGCCATGGACACACAAAGGCGAATACACAAACACCCAGATCCAGAACAGAAATCTAAATTCATCATTCAGATGTCTGTCTGGCCGGGGATCGCACCCGGGACCCACTGCAAGTCAGACCGGTATGGTAAACGCTCCGCCACGCGGGCCATTTACAATCAGATTTTTTATTTATTTACTTCAAATAAATATAAAATAAAATAAATGAAAAATTAAACTAAACTTACCGAAATGAAATACATATATTATAAAAAACCTAAAGTTATGTGTAAATTAGACATAAGAAAAAAGTCCATATCGTTGCTTTTTGGGCAAGTTCCAAAAAAGTAGCTTTGTTTCCTTCTTGGGACAAAGTTGCAATTGTAAAAAAAAAACAAACAAAATTTCAATAATTTAAATTTCTTGTATAAGTATGCTATCTTATTATATTTTAGTTTGGGGAAAAAATACGCTATAATAAAAAATTTCGAAAGAAAAAAGTCACATTAGTGTGTGTAGTGGACACACACTAATCTTTTATGCATACTCAAAATGCTCTAGCCTTATGAGCGTGTTCGTTTTTACTCCGCGCGTGCAAGAATATAATGGAATGGAACCACCTTCCTCCTAAGGCATTCCCGTAGCTATGACATGGAACCTATTAGAAGGCGTAAGAAGTCTTTATAGATTATGACTATGGCTTCTAGGTTGCGATTATCGCTTGTTTTTGTAATGACAAAAATGCAACATGATTCTAAAGAAAATTTTATTCGTCCTCAGGAATCGTAAAAAATGTATTTACCCATCGTAATTTTGTTAGCAAATAGTTTGCGTTTTGGATGGAAAATATTTTGCTTTTTATAAAACAAATAGAATGGTGAGTTTTTTGTTTTATTTTTAGGCCTTTCTTTAGGTAGGCCTAAAGAAAATTCCAGTTATATTTTGTTACTTATTCATATAATTATTACTAAGTATTAAAATCAATCTCAAGTTCTAGTTTGAAAGCAACGTTAAAATATAACCATAAAAATAGATGTCTGAATCTTTCTGAATCTATGAATGATCAAAAGTATGTAAAATCTTGTTGTATAAAATATAAATTTGTGACTCTTATTGAATCTGTGTATGACATATCTACGAGTCTGTGTATGACTTATACGAGTCGTATAAACTTAGTCGTCAGGGGTAGCAACGTTTCTTTGGCTCACTCCAATCTTATCTTGGGTTGATTACAGACAGGAGCCAGTGACCATTTTCTATAAGATGGACTGTATATTTATTTGTTAATTTATTATAAAGAGAACGGATAATATCTAGGGATCTATGTAAAAAATTAAGGCTATTTTCATAAGAAGGTTGTTAGATATACACGCAACTATTGACCAACCATGCGACATCATTTGTCGACAACGAGTGTTACGTGAGGAAGTGACCGAATCGGTTTGTGGCTTCCGCGGTCCAATTTGCTCTGAATGCTCATAGACACGTAAGGCGCTCACACTGACTATGTTATATTTTAGGTATTATTGAAGCCGGAAATGAATTTTTAGAGTATTAAGTGTCTGAATAATAAAAGCGGTATTAGTTGTGTTTGAAATTCGGTCTTTCATGCTGGGGTTTGATTCCTGTGTTTTGTTTGAAGTTGTGTGGGAAAAATTTATTACTTGCAGTTATTTGATTTCACGGCGAAGGGAAACATCTTGACGGTGTCCTGTTTATGTAGAAGGTTTTCTCAGAACGGTGTTTGTAACATAGAGTGGCTGTTAGTTTAATTAGAGTAGTATTAGCAAAGCCTGTCAATTCTTAAAAGATTTAAAGGAAGATAAAACTTGTCAAGAATTTGCCTACATGACGGACTTGAAACCTTCTCATTGTGAGAGGAAATTTGAGCCCAGCAGTGATAGAGTACGGGGTTCATGATGAAGTATCAACAATATATCCAATTTCAATACAATGTTTTTGGCACCACGTAAATCATGAAGTGGTTCTTCGCTTTGTGACCATGTTCAAAACACGAAGACTCCCCTAGTGCTTTGGTCGGCATATCGGGTATATATTTATGGAGGTCAGGTTCGATCTCCGGCCTGATAGTTTATTTGATGTATGTAGGTTTTGAAGGTGGTAGTATTCTTTGTGGTTCGACTCCGGAAGCACCACCACCACACCTATTTCTGCCTAATAACAGCAGTGTTATACGCTGTTGTGTTCTGGTCTGAAGGATTATGGTAAGGGAGACGTACTTTTTTCCGAGGTATTCCACTTTAGTCCTCAGGAGTAGCAACGCATCTGTGGCTAACCTTAGATAAGACTTTGACGGCATTAGCCACTTACCATCAGGTGGGCTGCATGCTCGTTTGCTACTTCCACACTATAAAAAAATGTATATTTCTTCTGGCTATTGGCGTTTGTGTCACCTTTGTGTCAGTCTATAGCACCCAAAATATACATTATAGTGTCGAGAAGTGAGTCAAAAGCGTTATTTGTTGTTTCGGCTTGAATTTGAAAAAGAATATTCGAAGAGCAGTGTAGCATATATTGAGAGACACGTAATACTCGGATCCGACAGTATTGCATATAAATTTCAATATGGATGGAGGCTGTCGATAGTATTATTGCGCTTACTGGAGTATTTTCTATGATAACCGATAAAATATCTATCTTATTTGAAGTTTTAGGAAATAAAAATGACAATAAAGTTTTTTAGAAAACTCTCAGGAGTGTAGGTTTCCTCACTAGGATTTCGTAACGCAGTGATAATAAAATTCTAGTATGTACATAATTTTAGAAAAATCAGTGGTGTACGCCTGGGATTCGAACCTCGGATCCTCGATTGAAAGACTGTGTTTCAACCATTAGACTATCACTGCTCATACACAGTGTTCATATGCTCTGCGAAAACAAACTCAATTATTTTATTTTATTTTTTTTTTGCAATTTTCATTACACGAAAATGTGCTACTGTATTATCGTCTGTCCTGCCATCATCCGGACAAATGAACTATATCCCACAGTAGATCTTGTTCCATTCTGTTGGTGTTTTAATTAGGACTCGATATCCATAACTTCGTAGGCTAATAGCTTACTGTGAAGTTTTTAGAACTACAGTGCAAAGAACAGCAGAGACATGTATCTACACACTCGATCTCATTGCATATATCATATTGCATATTTTCAATATACAAACTGTCGACGACAATATTGTGCTTATTGGAATATGTTCCATGTCGAATAAAATATTTGTTCACAGCGGTTTTTCAACTTGTATCATGAAATATCTAGAGAACAGGTACACGTCTAAAATTTTATGTATGTTATGTTTGTCTAGTTTATCAATTTAACCTAATGTTTAGTTTGTTTCATACATTATTACAAGTCTTACTTCTTACTAGTGTTATAAGGGCGAATGTTTGTGAAGATGTATGTTTGTTACTCTCTCACGCAAAAACTACTGGTCGAATTTCGCTCAAATATGGCAGACATATAATTCATGATCTAGATTAATACATAGAATGGTAAATATCGTAGTATAAATGACCGAAACGAGACAAGCCGCGGGTATAAGCTAGTTTACGTAAATTACAAATTGTATGACATATTTAAACTGATTCTTTTTTTTTTTTTTCTTTAATTTTGTTGTAAACAGTTTGGACTTGTAAAAGTCAATACCAGGACGGCTACTCCTCCACTTATTACTTACTTCTAACAAAATACCAATTAAAACCATGAATTGTTTGGTTCGAAGCTTGTACACCAACAAAAATATAACGCGGTTCCGAATCCAGCTCAAAAACAAACAATTTATTTTGCCAAGTTTGTTGAACTAAGAATTCCCAGTAAAACCGTAACGACAAAACTTCAATTTTATAACAAAACAGAAGTTTCATCAAGTGGAATATGTGCTTGATTGCTACTTGAAAAAATACATGCTTTTTCAGGTCTACAAACTGAATATTTTCAACAGAATATTCAGCATTCTGTAAACAATACAGGAGTATTTGTGCTAACATTGATGCCACTCGAATATCTACAATGGATTTGGTTTTATTGAAATAAAATATAAAGGGTTATTGTATGTTTTGTATTGAATATTTCGATGTTTCGTTGAGTGCCATACAGGTAAAATGAAATCAATCTTTTGACATGAATTTCCTATAAAAACGAGAAGCTATTTGCATGTTTATTTTAATTCCATTTGTTCTTGTATCATTGAAGGAAAGAAAGAAAAAAAAAGTAAAGAAAATAAAATAAAGTAAGTTTAAAAGACACAACGACTAAGGTTGGTCTGTGGAGGCATGAACATTTATTTCGTGCGTGCATTTAAGCCTGCAGGTTATGTGGAATTTTTACTGTACTAAATCCCTCCCGGTAGCCGTCATCGGCGCTGCGAAGAGGACTCCGGGATCTCCAAAGGAACGCAACCGGAGTCCTCTGAGCGGGTTGCCCCATCGGGCTCCACCCACGTGAGCGGCTGGGCGCACCGCAACAACTGGTCTTCACGACGGTATGCTACCACATGTACCGCCATCCTTCCCGGGGTCACCAAGCTAGAAGGTTTGAGATCCCAGAAGCCCCCTTTTAGTCGCCTCTTACGACAGGAAAAGGATACCGTAGCCTATTCTGATCTCGGAACTACGGGGACGAGAGGTTTTTTGCCTGGGGTTTGAACGTTGGACCCCCAAATTGAGAGGCCGAATTACAAACTAGTAGGCTACTTGCTTTTTGCTTTTAGACACTAGGCTTAATATTAATAAATAATAGGTACCGCGGGAATAAATGTACGTACGAGTAATAATTTACTAAATAATTGAGTGACTTAACCCCTTATTATTCATGAACGCTTAGGGTACGATTAAATTTGGTAAGGTATTATTTAGTAACGTTGTTCTCTTTCTCTTGCGACGGTAATAAAATTTATAATACCGTGAGGATAATATTTAACATTTTTAAGGCTTTATCAAGTTTCCCGCGTCGCTAGTATTTGGAGTAAAACGGAGTAAATATTTAGTGTCACATTTAGTCTAAAAATATTATTTTTTGTATAAATTAAATCTTAAAATTATTTATAAGTTAAAAGCAGGAAAGTGGCCAGAAATATATTAATTATTTCTTCTTCAATCAATTACTTCCCCTCTGCTGGGCTTGGATCTCCTTTCAGAGTAAGAAGGGTTCCTGGTATTCAAACCACAAACCCTGCGGTTAATAGGACGATTTTAAAACTAGCCGGCTTCCATTGCGACCAATGTCTTTATCTTACCCTAAATAGAATTAAAATTTTACCTGACCTTTACAAAAACCTTGCAAAAAGTATGCATTACAGATTGCAAAATTTAGATTTTAGTCTCTAAGGAAAGGACTAAGTTCGAATTTTTTATATAAATCTCTTTCCGCAGCATATCCTTCAATCTGGAATACTATACGACGATATTAAACTACAACAGTCTGAAAATTAAAAGTCAAAAGAACTTTCAAACACATTGGTTAAGGGTGTGAAAATAAAGTCTACAGATGTCGCGGTCCTGATTTTTATACCGAAACGTCCAAGCCTCGTTTGTAATTCCGTCAAAGAGCTTCAGAAATGCTTTTCACGTAGCAAAGCCAACTTACCGTATAACCTTCCGTGTAGTTCGCAAACTGTAAGAAAGAAGGTTAAAATCTCATATCTTGAACGTAGTTAAAAGTCTCTTTATAAAGAATGTATTTTTCTTTGCAAAGTTTTTTTCTTTCCTGTTGCAAAGAATGCTACATGTTTTATATTTAGGTATTTCATTAAGACTTTTGCTATGCTATGCTAGGCTTTAGCATATTTTCCATCAAATCTTTTATCAATCTATTTACCAAAAAGATGGCGCCACTAGTGTTCTGAATCACGCTATCAAAGTTTTTCAACACTTTGCATGTATACAAATTCCGAACTGGACATGAGCACGGCTGCTCTCCAGCTATGAACACTTAGTCTGTCGGAGAATCTCTTTATCAAAATAGAAACAAATGTGTTAAAGTATTCTGTACACAATTCGAATTAAAGTCTTCGTGACTACCGTGAAGTACCACCGTCACACTTTTATACTTTTTTACCCGACTGCATCAGAAGGAGGGTGATTTTTTTCAAGAGTACGCGGCACGCATTACAGCCCAAACGGCTTGACGGATTGTGACATATGATATATCATTAAGGTAGTTAGTTACATAGGATGTATAATTTAAAAAATGGGACCTGTAAATAAGGGAAAAAGCGGGGAAGGGATGACTTTTTTATTATCATGATATTATGGGTATCAAATAAAAGCTAATAAATACTAATTTGACAAAAACTCATAAAAAGCGTTAAATTAAATATTTTGATATTTATAATTTAAATATTTTTAAAGTATTACTAGTTTATTATTTCGAAGCCTAATACATCACGTTTGTTGAAGAGGTTTTATTACTTACAAATTAAGAAGAAAAAGAAATAGAAGAAAATATATGCGTTTTGTTTTTGTTTTATTGTTGTCAAAATGTCTTGAACATAAATTATTATGAAGGAATTCATCATTTTATTTTATTATTTCCCGTACCGCAACAACGTTCACTAATAGT
>MOOZ01000719.1:567988-579091 GCA_002930495.1 Cecropterus lyciades | reverse complement strand
TTTAGATACCCATATTGTCATGATAATAACAAAGTCGTCCCACCCTCCCCTTTTTTATTTACAGGTACTATATAAAAATATAAAGCTTATGTCACTTTGCAAACTAAAACGGATCTAATGATTTGTAATACTTCACAATCCGTCAATGCGTTTGGATACGCTCGGAAAACAAAACGCTCCTCCTGACGCTGTCGGGTAAAAATAGGGATGCTTAATACTGCTGTTATGAGGCAGAAATAGACGTGGCGGTGATGCCTCTGAAAGTAAACTACAATGGGTTTTGCCAATTTCCTTTAAAGTAACTTCTTTAAAGAAACTTCTTCTTCTTTCTGTCTTACGCTTACTGTTCATAGCCGAGTAGGTTCGTACCTCGGTCTATCCTTTATAATTAATCTGCGCATTAAAAGCACTTTCTATGGATCGTTAATGTTTTCCAGAGTTTATGGCACAATTACAGTACCTATTATAAGTTTAATAGTCATCGCCTTATTTCAAAGGTCTCAATGGATTCTGAGCAAGAGCAGACTATTTGGGTCTGTAAAATATTTTCTCTCACGTACCTTTTTAAAATATAGAAGAGTCCATACTACTTGTCATCTATGAAACCAAAGTATTTACAAAATAATAAAGTACCTCTGGTTTCTATATAATTATTACAGTATAAGTTTATGATAGTTTTAAATGCTTTAATATAATATTAGGAACCTGGGTTGAAAAGCGTTAAGATCCTTCAACGGTTAATTATAAGAACATTTTACTTATTTCAGTTGTATAAAATAAATCTTAACTCATTTTGTTGTATTCAAATCATCTAAATTTATAGCGCTATAAATCTACAAGTACACATCGTTAAAATAAGTATAAATAAGTGTGTAATTAATTTTGTTTGATTGATATTAATTTATAAGCATATTTAGCTGTATGTCATCGACTTCCTGAGATTAAATCATAACGCGCACTTCCTGTTTATTGAAAGCTCTTTCAGAGAAATGTGATTGCAATCAGAAGCTTATCGCAAGTTTGCTATCGAGTACGAGACTGGACAAAATATCAAAGAATTGATTTCAAGTATTTTATTTATAAAGCTTTTGGAATAATGATATATAGTACAACAAGAGTGAACGTGGTAGAATGCTTTTTGGTTGCGTTCGTCACCGACTCACCTATTTCAAAAACTACAACTCAGGTGTTTTTGCTTCATACAATTCGTAAAACGATGAAACTGCTTTCCTGCAAACCAGGTTTCGCGTCTCCCGTTAAAATAATCAACGCTTTCAATTTTCATTATGCAAACGGAACATTTATTCATATTCAATACCGTTTAGCCGAGGGCTACGTAACTTTTCAGCTGAGAAGGTAATTTAAACAGAAAAGTATGAATTTTAATCCTGTCTCTCAGTAGTTCCATTGTCTTTTTAGGGTTCCGTACCCAAAGGGCAAAAACCCCTATTACTAAGACTTCGCTGTCCGTCTGTTCGTCTGTCCGTCTGTCTGTCACCAGGCTGTATGTCATAAACCGTGATGGCTCGGCAGTTGAAATTTTCACAAATAATGTATCGCTGTTACCGATATAATAACAAATACAAATAAAAAACAGAATAAAATAACTATTTAAGGGGGCCCATATAACAAACGTGATTATTATTACTCGATATTTATAACGACAACAGGTAGACGCTTGAAATATTCACAGAATATTTAGTTATAAATTTAAATTTAAAACAAATAATTAGATTAAACAACATTTAAGGGAGGCTCCATACAATAAATGTGATTTTGAATATATAATGGAACGAATTTCTTTATATATAAATGGAACTTGATATATAATATACGGAATCCTTCGTGCGCAAGTCCTTATCGCACTTGGCGGGTTTTTATTTATGTTTGAACCATCTGCGATCGCTGAATTTTATGTGTTGAAATGAGGCAGAAATAAACTGTTTCTTTATTGAATAGTAATATAACAATGAAATGAAAAATTAATAGAGTCGTCACAAAGCTTCGGGTAGAGGATCTATTTATAGGTCGATTATCTTGAGAAGATTTAATTGGCCGTTTATTGGCTTTTTGAAGTTATATTTAAAAATAGTCTTTATAGACTTTATCAAGTGCTCCAATATATTTGAGGTTATCTATCCGTATGTATTATTTATTGATATAAATTAAGATATTATTATTTAACATAATTAATACTAAATATTATTAAAGTATAAACGTAAAATATTTATTATTGTTTATTTAATGATGCCAAAGAAGTATAGATTCTCACGCGCGTACTCACCCTTTTTTATAATTGTTTAGTTTTTTTTTGTATATCTAATATTATTTAGCAATTAAAGACTTATATGACATAGAGTACCTACATACTCAACACTTCTTGATGTTAGGAAAAGGTACATCGACACACAATACCGTATAATGCATTAATAAGGCTTATTATGCCCGCTGAAAAATTATTAAGCCTTGCCCCTTAATGCCTTCGTGTTGATTTCTCTTGGTAAAATCTCATTATTTATAACCAAGTACTAATTTTCATAGTTCTTACTTTGTGATTAGCTGATTCTTAAGCATTCTTTTATCTCTTTTTTCATCCAGTCAGGAATAGATTTACCAATAATCCTTACTTAGTAATATAAACCTACTGTCCAAATATTTATGTCCTTTACTTCAGTAGATTAGGCTCTTTAATTATGAACCAGTCAGCCAAGGATAAATCTGTATAAGTACAGTTTGAAGATAGTTTTTTTTATAATTTAGTACTAGCCAACGAGCATGCAGTCCATCTGATGGTAAGTGATGACTGCCGCTCATGGACATATGTAAGGAACCTCACATAGAATAGACATTCTTTATGAAGTCTATGTGAGGAGGATGTCAGATGCGTTGCTACTCTTGAGGACTACGATGGTCGCCTCATACAAAAGTGAGCCGATAACCACACCCTTCCACCGAAACGCAAATACTACCTTACCCTAGAAATAGGTGTGGCGACGGTCGAACCATCCTCGTTCTATCACCTTGAATAGATTTTTTTCCTTTTAGTATTATACATTATTAAAATAATATTTAAAGTAATTAGAACCATTGCACTTGTATATCTTCAAATACTCTGGAATAAAATGAAAAATCACAGATATACTGTGATTTCCCGAATTTGTCTGATTATTTATTTATCAAACAAACCAGTTATCTGTCTTCTAATTACTATTAAGTAAGTCCTAATAAAAATCGGTATTAGAATTGATGAGTTAATGGTACAATATCAAATTTCAACCAAAAAGGTCCTTTAATTAAATTTCTCAGAACCCTAGAATTCTCATTAACCCCTGTGCTCTACTTTACTGCAAAAGTATTAAGGATCCCATTGGAAAATTATAAAAGACTTGCTTGAGCTTACTTATAGTAGCTTTTGATGTATTATTTATGTTGATAAAATGAGTATTGATGAATAGGGGAATATCCTTTATGCAGAACTTCGCGATTGAAAGCTTGTGTATGTTTAAAACTGAATAAGTTATGGATATTTATCTATAACTCATTCAGTTATACTCGTTACTCGTATTATACTCATTTATTCCGATATTTTATTGAAAGTATTAAAAATTAATGTATGATTTATGACTTTAAAACATTTAAACTACAACATTAGTTCATTAGCAACATCAGTAAAAGGATTTACGTGTCGATATATTCAATTTAAATAAATTACCACTTTAACAGTGAAAGTACAATCATTAAAACAACAGATGTTTCTGTTCTGACTTTGTCAATCTGCTAGCATTTGAACAATGCAAAGACTAACCTCAACCAAGAAACGTTAACTGCAAGCGTCAATCGCTCTGAACTGTAAGCGTCAGTTCAGGGTTAAAACAAACATATCAGACAATTGTAGCAATTTTGCCAAAAATAATTCAACTGTGACGCTGTTTTATCAGAATGAAGTAGAAAATGAACGCGCAGTCCACCTCATGGTAAGTGGTGACTGCCCTTCGATGGACTTCTGTAAGCAACTTCATATTGAACAGGGTGTTTGTTTGACAATTGTGTAGTTGCTCTATGGCCCTACTGGCCTTTACAACTGCATCGGGTTTATTTATGGCGAGCCTGAAGCTCAAGCCTTGACAAGAAGCCTGGGCTGGAAGGGGGAGATGACTTTGATCCCCGTTGCAGGGTTCCTCGGCCTTCTTCCTTCGCTAGAGGGAGGGACGGTTGCGGTCCCAGCTGATGCTGGGTTCCTCGGCCTTCTTTCGTCGCTAGAGGGAGGGACGGTTGCGGACCTAGCTGATGCCGGAGTCCTGGCCTGCTGACTCTGGTTAAACGGAGATTTCGGCTGACCCAAGGGTATCTGTGACATAAAACAGGGGCTAAGATAATTGTCGCCTTATATATAAGTGATTCGGCAATCACACCCTTCCACCAAACGCAAGTACTAGAAATAGGTGTGGCGGTCGAACTAAATTGGTTCTACCATCGGGCCGGTTTGCAACGTCAAGTGAATATTTTATGGCCTAGCGATGCACCGCAAGCCGATTTTTATTCTAAAAGATAACCCGTGACCAGCAGATACAGTAATGGTAAAGTAATATCTTATCTAGCTGTACAAAACTTGAGGATCGTTAGAGAACTAACCGTTTAGAAACAGTTCGGACTTTTTACATTCTAAGCTTCAGTTGTAGTTGTTTTGTTAGAAACTTGAAACTTTGGCTCTTGAGATACAAGAAACTAGAAACTACGTCAAAAGCAATTTAAGCTGTTTTAGGAGTCCGAGTGCACTTGAAATATCTATGTGTGGAAATCGAGATAGTGGAGATAGAGTTTGCTACGATGGCTACATTGACTTGTATTTAAATACAGTCAAAGCTCCTTATTCATATTTGCGTTTTCAGTATTCGCGAGTAAAAAAATTGAGACCATTTTCTTGAACTGGCAGCAAAAAAAAATATTTATTCGAGCTTGTAGTCTGTAACTCTAAAGTAAACTACAAAATCCTACATAATAAATCTGTATCTCAACAGAAAAGCAAGGAATATTTACTGCGAAAAAATTTAAAAAATATATATACCACCAAAAAAGATATGACCTTTTATGTGGCACATTTTCGCATATTTCGCTATTCTACAAGGTAATCAAAACCTATAGGACATCCCGTATACCGTATCCCGTTAACCATGAATCATGTAATTTGGCAAACGCTAAGCAACGTCTTGTTTCAAAAGAAAAATCGTCAATACTTTGCTTAATAGCATAATCAAAAAAAAATCGGCTAGTATTTATATAATAAGAATTAAATACAATCACTTAAGTTGACGGGGAACAATCATCAATCATTGAGTTTTTTGTAAATAAATAAATTGTTTGATCAAAATAAGAAACGAATTAGAGTCTTGCGAAAATGTATTTCATATCTGCCAACTGTTACAGCTTACAATGAGTTATGGTTCTGCCTCGGAGGGTATTTATTGGCTTAAATATAAATTGATCATTATTGCTCCTCATATAGCTAATTTAGAGCGTTAAGAGGTATTTCAGAGTAATAGGCCTCTTAAAATCAACGATGTTTGCGACTCATAGAAAGGCTAACGTTTTAAGCCTTTCTATGAGTCGCAAACATCGTTGATAGGTTGCTGTCATAGCGATGGAAACCTAAAGTCTTTGTCATACTAGTAATGAATAACGAATTGATCATAAAATTGTTTTTATGTATTTATTTTTCACAAAATCGAAGTGGCAGTCGAGTATGGTCCACCTGATGGTAAGTGGTAATCGCAAATAGACACCTGTAACCAACTCAACGTAGTAATGGTAGTTCCACCTGAAGTCATAGGTACGTTACCACTCGTGGGGACAAAGATGGCCGCCCGAATATAATTCAGCCTTCCAAGCCTTTTCAACAAAACGCATGAACTGCTTCATGCTAGAAGTAAATGTGACGTTAGTACTTACTTCCTCTGTCA
Source organism: Cecropterus lyciades (assembly GCA_002930495.1). Classification (NCBI taxonomy): domain Eukaryota; kingdom Metazoa; phylum Arthropoda; class Insecta; order Lepidoptera; family Hesperiidae; genus Cecropterus; species Cecropterus lyciades. The sequence goes on along the minus strand of MOOZ01000719.1, from coordinate 573,134 downwards.
AATCATACTGGTACTACTACCTTGTAGCATCAAGTATACTTGGTATAGTCTTTCATATACTCGTAGGACACAGTTTCGGAGTCGTGATCCAGCTAAGTATGTTTAGCGCCAACTTCGGGACTATGTACTTTTTTTTTTTACGGGGGTAAGTCCTCATGGACTACCTCCGCCTGGGGAAAGGCGGAGGGGTGTGCCGGACTCTTACCGGCTAAAACCATCCCGGTGTCTTCTCGCACGTGCGCGCGGGGCCGCGGGAATCCAATTTCTTCCGCAGCCCCACACTAGTGCTGGCCAGGTCTGACCCGGCCTCATCTTCTGCACGAGGTAGTGAGGTGTTGAGCTGCCCCGTGCATCGCCTCAGAGGCGCGCGCCGACACCCGCGTGCGCCTGCGACTCGGGTCCATCGAATAGAGGGCGAAGACTTCCCCAAGTCCGTCGCCTCTGGACCCATTTATGGGGGCTGGAAAAGGGCGTTGTCCGCCCTTCTCCTGCGCCCGGTGCGCCTTCTGCGGCCGGGGAAGGGAGCCGAGATCTCCCTTTCCCGTTCCGCAGTTTCCTTTTGCGACATCACCTCCTCGCAGAAGGACACCACCGCGTCCCACGACTCTGCGCTACCACTATCGGGATTATGTACTAAACCAACAAATTCTTTAATTATTTCTTGTGGTAATGAAGTCGGTGTTATTTCTTTGTTAACTCACTTTGTTTTCTGTTACCAGTAAAAAAGTAATCAAGTTAGGTTAGACAGGAAGGGTTCTACATGGTACATTAATGTCATTAATGTCGTAGAATATAAGGCTTCATAGAATTTTACTAGGAAGAGCGGTAGAGTTTAAAATCTCTGTCAAGTGAACCTTTATGAATACTGCCATTATCGATGTCTTTATTTAGGTTTAAAGGTCTAGTTCACATTTCTAGTCAATGTATAAGTCTATTTAATGTAACAGTAATTTTGATAAAAGTATTTTTACTTTTCCAAATTAGCAGCATTTATTTTGATGTTTTGTGGATACATCAATTAGAGACTTTACATTCAACAATTAATATCGCTTACGGTTCATTTTTAGTATGTCAGTGTTAATGAAAAGTAATATTTTGGTATACATTACCAATGTAGATACGATTGAATATATTTTGATATTATTTAAGTCAGTGATTTTCAATATTTTTCATGAAGCGTACCCCCATAATATTTCGCGACCCCCGTTCGCCGCTGTTATTAAAATAAAGTATTATATAGATTTTATATATAAAAATAAAATTTATAGATTATTATTATTTGTTTTATAATTATATATGGATTAAATATACAATTTCGTACCTAAAGTATACGTGACACGACCATCTTCCATTGAAATTCTCTTTTTTAGTTTAATTCAACAATTTTTTTTTGTTAAATTTTCATCGTTTCTCTTTTACAAACGCTTCGCGACGAACTTATGATGCCCCCTTATGAACTTATATGCCAACCCCCAATGGGGTCGCGAACTTAATTTTTAACACATTGCTTTATACGTACATGTGTGTAAGTTTACAGAAACACTTTTATAGAAACAGTATGCACTGGATTATGAGGCTTATTTAATTAAGTCTTCAAAGATTACCTTTGCTAACATAAATCTTACGTGATTGGCGTAATTCAGACTATAGGGACGTCAGATGACCTCCGGTATCTTATTACGGTATGTTTGCTTTTCGGGTTTAGTTAGACATTCATTAATAAATTTGTCTACGAAGCCGGTTTTATATTTTGGACCCTTGATGATTATAATGATGTTTCCGCAATATTATTGCCGTTTTGGAAATCCATGTTATAAAGTTAATCAATGAAAAAAAAACAATTCATCATTGTAATATCCATTAAACTTGATGATTCTCATTTTTAGAACCAAACCATAGTTTAAATAATAATCGTATCAATGATGATACATGTATGAACATGTTATTAGCGTTATGTCGCGAAGTAGGTTTATCATAACTTTATCATTAAGTGAAATGTTCACTTACCACTGCAATAATATGTGCTCTTTCACTCCGACATACGAGTCCATATTTAGTAATGGGGATACCTTTTGAAATCTACAATCTATTTCCGATAAGTCTGACTAAGCGCAAATCATTTTATCCGGAGGAAAGTTTTTGTAGAAGATCAGCGAGGCTAAACAATAAATTGCTATTTGTGAACAAGTATACATGTGACAGCTAACATAAAATACCGAAACGATGTCGTAGGAGGAAGACGAACAAAACAACTTTCAACACTCATTCCAATTTATTTCTTGAACTGGGACATTGTTTTGTCGACACTTTCGATACAGTATCGATTCATTAGAGGTAGAACACCTATTTTCTACGACTTTGTGATGAGTATCTTTCGTTTCATTCACTATTTGTTGTCTAGAGTATGTGTGGAATTGAAGTTTTAAACTTCAATTCAGTTAATTTAAGAGTCTAAGTAGGTTGCAAATAATTAAATTTGTTAGAATGCTTTATAAATCTGCGTAGTTTGGTGAAATAGATTTAATCGATCCACAGCCAAGTTTATAAATTTCATGAATACCTTGAATACGTGTAGATCATATATTGTATATTTTACTATAAATATTATATAATTATGTACCCTGCCTGCTAAATTACATTAAAAAAGGCTAAGTTTAGCTAAAATGTTCGCAGACGCACACACAGACGCCTTATTCGCTATATTACGTAAGAAAGCAGCGTCTCTTCTGCAGCGCTTACGGACTAGCAACAACAGCATTTTAAAGATGATTGCAAACAGGCCCGACTGTCACATACAGCGCCAGTTGGTGGAGATAGCCATAGGGCTTAAATAAGTTATTAAATTAAATATATCATATAAAACTAAAAAAAAATGTGCGTGTACTTATGTACGCGTGTGAGAAGTTGTACTTCTTTGGCATCATTAAAAATAGTTTTTATTTGTATGCAAATAATAAATTACAATAAAATAAACTTAAATTCAATGAATTCAAATTGAATTTATTATTAAATTTATTTATTTACTTTTAAAATATTGAATAACCAATAATAAATATTTGACATTAATAATTTAATAATATTTAGTATTAATTATGTTAAATACCAATATTTTAATTTATATCAATAAATAATACATACAGATAGATAACCTCAATTATATTGGAGCACTTGAAAAAGTCTTTAAACACAATTTATTCACTAATATTTACGAATAGTAAATATATTAATCAAAATATTGAATTTACACTATGAATATAATTTTTTAGCACATATATAAATCGCACTTATATGAAACTTAAACACGTGTGTGTTTAATGTACACTAGAAACATATGGATAAATACTATGAATATGAAAACAGTGAACAGAGGCGACGATGGTGCCAACTTGCGCGACTACTAGAGGTTATATTTCTATTTTTTTGGTAGTTTTTGTTTCGAGACTGCAACCGCTGCAACTTCATACTGTAACTTTCGTGTGATGAATCTTGAAATTTCACTCTCATCATTTTTTCATAACGCGTCTAAAGAAGTATAACTTCAACAATATTAACATAGAATAAGAACAATTGTTACTAACACATTCACAACTTATGGACGCATGCGTCTGAAATAAACGTTTTATTATTATTATTATTAGGAAGGAACCAATTACAGTAACTGCAAACTTTCTTAATTTCTTATATCTTCTTAATCTTTTCAAAATATCTTATTACTTGTACCACACTACCTCTGAATTATTACAAAAATTTGATAGCGAAATCGAAAATGCTTGTTTCTGCTACATTTTTCTCCTACATTTCAAATGAGTATCTTTCCCCATATCAGACACTGTTCCAGTTTATAAAGTTAATGTTTATAGATAAATTGCGTGCTGTTATAAGCCAAAGCCCATAAGAAAGTATCTCAATGGCTAGTTGAGACGCTTTTACGGTAAACCGAGTTTATTGGGCCACTTCAAACGTCGGTTTAAGTCTTTAACATAACGTCGTATTGTTCAAAGAGAAGCTTGAACTTTGTAAAGGTCTTCTTAAGCCCCTAAGCCTCTCCACTAATTGTAAAATGCAGAGACTCTGTTTGAACTGTGGAAAATGAAAAAACAAGTATAACAAGTTGTACTCAAATTAAACTTGTAGACTTAATTACTTTTATATGAAAACTTTAATTACATTTATTTTACTGTTAATGTATTTTAAATTTATTAAAACTGTTAATGAAGGTGGTGACTTTGACGACATCATTATCGCACTTCTTTTTCGTCCTATAACAGATATAAAATCACTGGGTTGTGGTTTGAAGGAGGTGGTGTTCAAGTATATATGACATATTATCAAGTAGACACCCTTTTCTATACATGGTACAACCTACGATACTAAGCTCATTACCTCTTTTCCTTCTGGTCACGTAAGTCTAATTTTGTAGACAGTGTTGACCCTCTATGTGTAAATAGAAAATAGATGAGCAGTAATAAAATGCTCGCAAGTAAATTTTCGCAGAATATAGGTAAACGTTTGAAAAATATACAGTTTTACTCCTTTAGTATGGCTTGAAATGTATCTACGTTTTTCTTCGAAACTACAACCGCGTTTGAACTCTGAAAGAGACAGTAGTATTTAAACAAACTTTGATCCTGCTTAATAAAGTAGTTCCAAAGTACACTGGGAGACAAGGAGAGTAGGTGTTCTCTTTATCCGATCGTATATTCCTGTTAAATTACATTAAGAGGAAGTGAAATCGCTGAGTGAACATCGTGGCCTACTTCGACCGGAGTGAGATCACGTTTTTAATATATTGTCGTAAGGATAGATTAGAAACGTACTATAAGTTAGTAGGCTTGGATATTACGTTATGGTACAATAGGGAATTTCGTTGAAATTAGGTTGGGAATTTTTACTCGTATAGAGATGCAACGTACGCAATCTATCGAATGTTTTTTGAGCGTATGTATGTATGTAAGTTTGTTTGTATGTCCATTTTTTTGGTACGCGCTACAGCCCAACGGCTCGACCGGTTGTGACGTATGACATATCATTAGAATCGTCTTAATTTGGAAAGTGATATTGGGTATATAATTTAAAAAAAATAGGGGAAAGGGGGCGGGCGAGTGACGACTTTTTTATTATCACGACAATATCAAGTATCATTTAA
>MOOZ01000719.1:490393-513316 GCA_002930495.1 Cecropterus lyciades | reverse complement strand
CGTGAATAGTACACGGGAAACTACCAAGGTGTAATCATAGAATATACCTATCATAGAACGTGCCTATTGGAGACTATAATACTTTTATGCCTACTCGCTGATTGAGCTGATACAGGATTATTTTTTATGAAATTGTACTCTCAAATTAGGATAATTCATTATTAATTTATGATAATAGAACCCTTTGTGGCTCGACTCCGCAGTAGATACAGCAGTAACAACGCGTTTGTGGCACACCTCAGGTAAGACTTTGATTTTATCTGGGGTTGATTACTGATGTCCATGGGCAGCAAAGGCCACCATTAGATGGACTGCATGCTAGTTTGCTATATATATAAAATTACTCGTTTGCTGTATATTCTATATATATAAACTATAAAATACTTGACTAAAGGTCAGCACCTATTTCTATTTTATAACAACAGATGCTGGGCTCGAATCAGTGCCACATAGGTCTATTAAAGAGAGGATTTCAACAAGCATCTTTTGTTATTTCCCCACATTAAGTATTCGGGAAAACTTAGTACACAGTTCCTTCATTCAATGTGAATGTTATTTGTGTAAGTACCTAATTATACTTGTGTCTTTACTTTTAATCTATGACTGCCAATTGAAAAGGAAATTCGCGTAGTGCCGTGTTCAATTTTTCATATGGCTTAATGCTATACCTACTGTTATACCTAATTTTGCAAAACTTTATTATATTCGAGAAGACTAATAGGCCATCCATCAAGGATGTATTTTAAATAAAAAATAGTTTTAAATAAAATTATTTTTTGAAATATGCTATAGTGATCGATTGATCATCCACTGAAGTAACGCCCAAATGTATTTTTTTTTATAATTTGAAAATAGCAGATGCATGAGGTCCAATGATATGATGGTAAATCTGCAATCAACTCCGGATAAGATTAGTTTTACCTAAGGTCTTTAAAAGTGGTAGAAATCTTTGGTTCGACTCCGAAAGCACCACCGCCACGCCTATTTCTGCCTCTTAACAGCAGTGTTATGCGCTGCTGTGTTCTGGTCTGAAGAGTGTGGTAAGGGAGACATACTTATCCGAGGCATTCCATCTTAGTCCTCAGACGTAGCGATGCATCTGTGGCTAACCTTAGGTGAGACTTTGATATTACCTAGGGTTGATTACAGATGTCCATGGGTGTCAGTAGCCACTTATCATTAGGCGGGCTTCATGCTCGTTTGCTTACATCCATACTATAAAAAAGGGTGGCTACAAATGCATTGCTACATCTGAGAACTAAGTTTAAACGCTTTGGATAAGCATGCTTCCCTTTAAGCAGAACACAGCAGCGCTTAACACTGTTGTTTTTATACGACTGCACCAGAGTATGGTCAAGTTTTTCGAGGGTACGTTACATACGTACCCTCGAAAAACGTGTGTACGTTTGCAGTTTCGCCGTGATCACGATCCATATAACTGGGTCGAAATATCGGCAAAAAGAAATTCAAAACCGCATATCGCGAGTACCCGTAATATATTAAAATGTATCAATTCCGTGATAATATTAGTCTAAAATCATATATTGCATGTATATCTATTTCTTTGGCAAGCGCTACAACACAAACAGTTTAACGGATAGTGACATATTACATATTATTTAAATCTGATCTTTTCTCATCTTCATTAATTTTTTAAAGTGGCGCTTGTAAATAGGAAAAAAAACATTTTTTCCTTATCGACTACATCGACGAAAACTCACAAAAAGCATTAAATTAAATATTATTAAATCAAAAAACCAATTGCTTAAAAACAATGAACTGAAACAAAGACAGCCAATTTTTATAAGCATTCGGGTTTTTTGTTCAAATATTTTTAACAATTTTACTTGTTACTTAGAAATTTTATTCCATTATATAATAATCTACTAAACTAGCATACAGCAGGAACGCGAGAAATATTGAAAAATACTTGAACTAGGAATAAAATGCACAATTATTGTGACATAGTGTTAAGTATACAGGAAACTGCCGGTAGGTAGTATCGTATGTATTGATGTGCTGTTCACATTGTTGTTAAAATTTCCATAACCACGCAAAATAGTTGTTATTATATAAAAAAAAAATTTCAATGATCGTAGTGCTAAGTATGGTATTTATCTGTATTAAAAATACATTATATAATCACAACGATCCATAAAGCTCATTTTATAGTTAGACTTTTTATGGTAGTTTTTACATACTTTGTATCTACATGTACTAGTTTAACATTTATGCTGTAATGTGGTGAGGTAGGTACTAAGTAGCTCGATTTCGGAGGCACTACCGTGACAACTATTTTTAATTTACGACAGTTGCAAGCGCTCCTGTGTTATTTTTTATAGTATGGAAGTAGCAAATGAGCATGCAGTCCACCTGATGGTGAGTGGCTACTGCCACCTATCTGTAATCAACCCTAGGTAAGATCAAAGTCTCACCTAAGGTTAGCCATAGATGCGTTGCTACCCCTGAGGACTAAGACGGAATGCCTCGGAAAAGTATGTCCCTTACCACACCCTTCAGACCAGAACACAGCAGTGTATAACACTACTGTTATTAGGCAGAAATATGTGTGGCGGTGATGCTTGCGTAATCGAACTACAAAGAGTTCTGCCACCTTTTTTAATATTAAGGGTGTGGTAATGATATCACAACAGATATTTCACCTTATACATGGCAGACTTTAACCTGGAAATAGATTAAAAGTGACTATGGGAGGCAGTGTCCACATACCATCAGCTGAAAAAAAAAAAAAACAACTTTTTCTACACTCATAGCCCCACAGTAGGATTTTCTCCTGTGTCGTGGGTGCCATGGACACACAAAGACGAATACACAAACACCCAGACCCAGAATAGAAATCTAAACACATCATTCAGATGTCTGTCTGGCCGGGGATCGAATCCGGGACCCATTGCGTGGCAGACCGGTGTGGTGACCGCTCCGCCACGTGGGTCGTCTGAAAAGCATGCTTCTTAACTTCAATTTCAATATGAATGAGTAGTAACTATTTCAATGAATCATTACTTTTATCATCCCATTATGGTGTTATTCATTCATATAGCATTCATTTTCTTACAAATACAAAACAAAGAATATAAAAGAAGTAATCTACTATTCATAGTCCCATACCATTATGAGCTTAATTATGGACAACTCTTAGTGAATACATCTATATTCCGGTTGAAGTATTCCTTCACCATTACAATAAATAATTTCGAATTGCAAAGATACATAAAAGTAATTTATGAATTATGTAAAAATTATATTATTTTTTATTATAATCAGAAAAGACTAGATAGTACAAAGTTTCAATTTTACAATAGAAAATACGTAATAGTATCTGAACTATTACATATTTTGTATTGTAAAATTGAACATTTCTTTAAAACATTGAAGACAGCAGAACGAGCTTGCAGTCCACCTGATGGCGAGTGGCCACTGCCGCCCATGGATGTTTTATAACCATACACAACATGGGTTGTATTTGAAGTCAATCACAGGTGCGTTGCTACTCCCGAGGACTAAGATGATCGCCTCGTAGAACAGTGATCCGGCAGCCGCATCACTTCATTTCATTTCAGCAGTTCTTACGTTTGTAAGAACTTACGTTTTTACGTTTGTAAGAACTGCTTCACGCTACAAATAGGTGTGGCGGAGGCACCTCCCTAGTTTAATGACATATCTAAATTTTAAAGGTGGTAAACGAGTTTACCAAAAAAATTTAGATATGTTTTTGGTCTTGAATAATACCATTTGAATTGAATATGAATTGAATAATACCATTCCCGCGTTTCCCATGGACGAGCTAAGAGGCAGCTAAGTGACAAGGTTCTTCCTGCGAAGCATCAACACCCACTGCAGTTACGAACACGCATGACAGGTACGGTGACTATTGGCAAAGAGCCTCCTCATTACGGCAGGATTATGCCCAGCAAAAGGCTGGTGGATATAGTTGTATTGCTTGCTAATTTTTGTTAGTACTTTAAGTTAATTTGGGAAACAATGTTGTATATGGATAATACTGTATACCATTGTACACACAGGTATAATATACATTGGCTGTCATTATAAGAATCGTGATCTTCATTACCAAGAAATAATTACTTAGACATAATTAGTTGAGTATAAACGTTGGTCCATTTCTTGTCACATTTAATTAAGTCAAGAAATTGATTTCGTAACTTATAATAAAAATATATTATAGGCTCGAACTCCAGGCTCTTTAAAGAGAAAATTGCTTTGTTATTAGGCTAGTCAGGTAAACACATGACTAGCCACTCACTCACTTTTTCTTTTTACTAGGTTATCGGAGTCTCCTCTTTAAAGTTACCTACGACAAAGTTCGATTAAGCTTAGGTAACCAAAATCACTATTGACTGTGGTTGATTGCAGATGTGTATGGGCAGTGGCCACTTATAGCAGTCCATCTGACTGCATGCTTGTTTGTTATGTCCATATTATATAAAAAAAATGTCATCTGAATTTACTGTCTTTTTAGTTATGCAAATGTCGAGTTGAAATGACGGCTGCACAAAAATCGAAGGTGGTAGAAATCTTTGTGGTTCGACTCCGGAAGCATCACCGCCACACCTATTTCTGCCTAATAACAGCAATGTTATGCACTGTTGTGTTCTGGTCTGAAGGGTGTGGTAAGGGAGACATACGTTTCTGAGGCATTCCATCTTAGTCCTCAGGGGTAGCAACGCATCTGTGGCTAACCTTACATGAGACTTTGATCTTACCTAGGGTTAATTACAGATGTCCATGGGCGGCAGTAACCACTTACCATCAGGTGGGCTGCATGCTCGTTTGCTACTTCAATACTATAAAAAAAATCTGAATTGAAACGAAAAGAGGTACTATGATTATAAGTCTCATCAAAGCGTCATCACGAAATATGCAAATATATAAATTTGAAAAGCGGAATAAAATATATGTTACACCTTAAAACGTTTTTATATTAATGAGGTCTATTTTCCCGTGTTCCGCATCTTTGTATTTTTTATCTGTGGCAGTCCTTCAGTGGTTTTTGCATAACTGAGACGTAGTTAATGAGTCATTAGTGACTGCATCCTCGTTAAGGCAACGCTATTATTGCTGGCGAAACGTGATCTATATTCTAATGTAGTTACGTCACTTATAATTGTGACAGTGGGTCAGTACTTTAAGTTAGGAGTGGTTATAGTAACAATTCCTAATTAAGACAATATATAAATACCTAATAAAAATTTCACAATCTATACGCTTCTACAGTTATAGCCTTATATATAAAGGGCTCTTTGTGGTTGATTGTAGAGTCACTTATAATACGGCGTCAAGTCGGCAGTGCTTGAAGTTGTATGTATGTATTGTGAGACGTCTTACCCTCTGGGTCACTCATATGCTACGGCTAAGGCGACATAAGGGTGGTTGGGCAAGGATGTTCGGGCCTCGAGGGGTACCCTATTTACCCGGGCAATTCTCAAGGAGATCGAAAACCTCCCGGTTTCTAAACATTATACATAGTAATACAGTGTTAATAAAATTATTGTAATATTATGTGTACAAATGTAAAAGATATATACCATCCCCACTGTTTAGTGGGTGGTTCGGTCTTCTGCGTCGTTTCCTAACTAACCGACGGTCGTCTTCCTGGTGGTCGGAGGTGGAACCAGTCCTGATAGCTCCCGCGGGAGCGGCCGCCCTTCATGTGGTCGATCGTGCAGGAGCGCAAACCCCTTTAGGTGTGAATGTGGTCCGTCCTCTGCACGCTCGTACATTGAACGTCCGAGTCGGAGCACAAACTCCTCAACCGTCTCTATCTTAAGGTCAACTGTGTTCGGGTTTCAAAAAATGTGATTAAGAAAGAACAGTTATACTAAACATTTCAAACAGAAGTACAGGGGTAGCAAAAAATGTGTAGCTGACCTCAGGAAGGTTAAACTCAGTTTCGACGGCCACGAGCGGTAGTGATTACCACCAAGTGTTTTGCGTATTAGTTCAATTTCATACAATACATTTCAGATGGATGGAGAGTGTAAGTTTAAGCCCAGCGGCATCAGTCCCACGACGACAGATTCCTTTTAAACATTTCCCTTTCGAAAAAAGGCCCTAGTAAATAAGTAAAAAGTTTAGCTTGAAAATATTCATCCATATTTTGAGTTTTATAGAAATCAAACTTATTGTGATTATTTTTACGGTCTATAAATCGTGTTTTTTGTATTGTTGGTATTTTTGAGCTGATTTTTGTTGCGATAATATGCATTAATCTTGTTGTATGACGCAATTTCAGCGAGTAAAAAATTTATTGTTCCACCTTTTGAAGTCTCTTTTCCTCAACTGATTGTGCTCGGAAATGTATTACAAATGTAGGATTTTTTTACGTTATAGCTATAGTTGAGGGCATATTTTTATGTTTAAACCTTGGACAGTAGGCGCTATTAAGTTTATGGTGGTTCGTCTTAGCTATAAACGTGTAGCTATTCACATTTAAAGCTTCAGCTATTATAAATAAAGTGCATTATTTTAAAACCACATAGAAATGCGAATAGAACGCATGCATATAGTCAGGTAAAGAAGAGAGGGCATGGATGGGCCAGTATTAGTCCAAATACTATGCTTGACTTGTTCGTCTTTGAGAAAGCAGGGTAAACCCGAAGTTTACCTAAGCTTACCACGAAGTCTATCCACAAGAGTTCTACCATCTGCGAACTAACATATATCAATTATTATCGTCAAATGAAGGCTATATGCACGTAGGTAAGCGTGTAATTGTGCGGACGTCCTCAAGGCGGCATCACGGTGCGTGAATCAGTGTCAAGTGCCTCTCAAACCTTCAGGGAATAATTAAGGTTCATTGTCCTGAATAATGCTTTATGGGTATAAGTTCTATATGACTTACTGAGACCAATGCAACTACATTATTAAAAAATATATATTTATTTTAAATAAGAAATTGTCTATCTAACCAATATTAAAATTCTTTCTCCAATTCTATTTCGTATATCCCGGTTGTTGTTATAGGATAGCAGTTAAATCTCGTTGGAAATGAAATGAAATATCTTTATTTTGCATAGAATTACGGGGGCACTTACAAATTGTCATTCACAATATTTTTTCTTACACTACCACCGGGTCGAAAAACGGATTTGTCTTTTTTCTTTGGAATTTCTTAACCATCTTGTTTATAACATGGTCAATAAAAGCTAGCTCAAGTATGTTGTCTGAGGCTTGTTTGGCAAGATACGCTACATTTTGACAGTTAACCATTGAAGTATATATTATATATATATTATTGATCAGTCCCAAGCTGCTTTGTCTTCTATGTATTCAGAAATTTTATAATATGCTTTGCGGCAAAGTTTGGTCTTAATCAATGCTTTGAATTAACTAATTAACAAGTTTCTGATTTCCATAGGGAGTTTATTATAAAAGCGTATACATTGACCCATAAAAGAATTGTTAATTTTGAGAAGACGAGTAACATGCACCGAGAGATCGTGTGTCACATCGTTTACTAAATTTAATAATATTTTTTAAACGTACATCATATTTTCGTATAAAAATTGATATACAACAGTTAGAATATTTATCTCTTTAAATAATTCTTTAAGTGATTATTTTGGGCCCAGGTTATAAATGGCACTTTCCTGGAAAACAAAAACAGAATTGAGGTCTAAGAAGCACTACCACAGCAGTACACCGTAGGACATAATGCTGTGAAAGTAACTGAAATGAGATATTCTAGCAGTTTCAACATCAGTCAAATGTCTAATTTTTTTACAGCATAGACCGCCGAATTGAGTCTACCCGACAAAACCATTTCAATTCAATTTCAGGTCCAAAACCGTTTCATTGAGTTCTACATTGGTTTCGACTTGCTTCACGTTGGGCAATGCGAATTTGATACATTTAGTTTTTTCTCATTAAGAAGAAGGTTATTAATCTTGAACCAATGTATGACCTTCGAGAGAGCCTTGTTTACTTCGTCAAAATTGGCTAACTATCTTCTAATATTAAATAATAATGAAGTATCATCTGCAAACAATACAATCTCGTGGTTATCCCCTATATAGTGGGGCAGGTCATTGATGTAAATTAAAAACAAGAATGGTCCGAATATTGAACCTTGTGGAACGCCCATTGTAAAAGAAGCGCTAGGCGATTTTGGTACCATTTATAATAACCCTTTGAGTTTTATTATTTATATGGAGGTCTAATGGGCAATTTGAACACATCTGACCCGGGTGGGCCACAAATCATATCCCACTAAGAATACACGTTAGAGCACTGTGATGGAGGACGTTTCAGATCTTCGGTAGTTGTTGGGGGGATAGCAGCCATTTTTTTTTATCAGATTGGAGTAGCATGGATTCTACCTGATGGTAAGTGGTTACTGCGTCCAATGGACATCTGTAAGTAACTTCATATAGGGGTTCTATCTTAAGTAAATCAAAGATGCATTGTTTCTTTAGTTGTTATTGAATTGATTGTATTGCTGGAATTTACTCGTTCTTAAGTGGTCATGAGTCGCCCATGGACACTTGTAACTAATCAAATCTATTGAAGTTCCAACCGAGGATCGCTTTAGCTGTGTTGAACGGAGAATACTAGATATACAATAAATAATTACAAAAAAAAAGTCCATCCTTATCGCACCATTGACAACAGACCGGAACACATAAAACATTGCTTAATACTGCTATTAGTGGATAGAAATAGGCGTGACGGTGGTGCCCTGCGGTCAAACCATGTAAAGTCTTCTTTTATTACGATGTAGTGGAGAGGTCACTATGTACGTCTGACCAGCAGATACCGGGTTCGATCTCCGGCCACACAGATCTGAATTATGATTTTAGATTTCTGATCTTGGTCTGAATGTTTGTGTATTTGTGTTCAAGTGTGGTACCACACATAAAAAGTCCTTGTGCGTCGCTATTAGTTTAGTAAACCTTATTTTTATTACTATCAGAAAACTTCATGTCTGATATTTAAATGCCATCAAACATATTTTCTATTCAAGGTCTAAATGCATTTAATGAATCACTATAGGCATCTCTATATCTACCTAGGTCAGTTTATTCTAATTTTCTCGTACACATAACATTATGTATATTGCCCGATTTTTCAACAATAGATAATAAGTATTGAATAAAAGTAGATGTCCGTTTCTATGCTACGAGGCTGTGAATAAGGCTGAATCAAATCAATGTCACGTTTATAAATAAATTCTCTATAAAATGCGACAATACCTCTACTTTTAACTTCTTTGTGTCTTAAGAATAATAGAAGCTAATTATAAAACAGCTGTTTTTAAGTGAATTTAAGTCTATTTAAGAAATGACCGAGTTAAAGTTATTTTGAGTGCCACGCTTTACTTTGGGAAAAAGAAAATCGAATGGACTACATTTTAAAGATTCACTATCCATAAAAAAACTTACAGGTTATTTGCAAGATTCTTTAAAAGTGGTAGAACCCCTTGAGGTTCGGCTACGGGGGCACCACTGCAATCTTCTATATTCTGCCTTAAAGCGAGTGGTAAGGGCGATATATAAGTACTTATACAAGGCGTTCCAACTCTGTCTTTGACGGTAGCAATGCATCTGTGACCGACTGTGTGCATCTGGACCTTAGATTAGAATAATATTATTTAGGGTTGATTACAAATGTCCATGGGCAGTAGTGACCACATATCAGGCTCGCTTTCTACTTCTATATCATAAAAATCATGACTTTTTGATGTCACTAGTCCAAGTGACTACACAGATGAAATTCCTTCCATTCCTACTCTGTGAGGAGACCCGTGTCTAGTGGAAAAACAATGAGTTAAAGATGTTTATATTTAACATGGAGATATACTAATCTGAGGGTCTCCAACTTAGTCCTCAGGGGTAACGCACCTGTGGCTAAACTCAGGTGAGATAAGATACTATAAAGAAAAGATGGATCTTTTTGGGCTTGATTGCAGATATCCATGGGAGGTAATGACTACTGACCATCAGGCGGACTGTAAACGATTGATACTTCTATATTAAAAAAAAATACGATACCGATTTACATTGTTATACAAGTAAATAGACAGTTAAAAGTTATTTTATATAGATAGGGTAGAAAAAGCAAAAAGTTTACTATTGTTAAGGGCTATTGTGTTAACGAATTAGTAATTAAAAGTAACATTCGTTGTGTAGATGTCCATCAAGCCATAAGACAATGCAGCAATTAATATTTATACGCGCGCTTGTATGCATATTGCGGTATAAACGTAGGTCAAGTCCGGTGATTAGTACATTAACTCAACGATTAAGTAGTTATATTTATTCTGTTACAATACACGGAAGATCGAATGAAGACATTTGAAAGATCCGTTAGCACTTCCAGGCTTCTTGAGGACATTTCTGTAACAAAATAATACGTTTAATGTACACTTTTAAAAGGTGGTAGAACTCTCTGTGGTTCGACTTTGGAAGCACCACCGCCAAACCTGCATCTGCGTACTAACAGCAGTGTTGTGGACTGCTGTGTTCTGGTCTGAAGGGTGTGGTAAGGGTTACATACTTTTTAGAGGCGTTTCAACTTAGTCCTCAGGGATTGCAACGCATTAGTGGTAGTTTCCATCAGGACGGCTCGTTTGCTAATTTCATATTGTAAATGATAAAAAAAAAATTTACTCTGATTAGGAATGTACTTTCTCTCTTTGCTATCAGGTAGGTGACTTAGAAGCATATCATAGTAAATTTTCACAGAAGTTTTAAATCTACAAATAAACCAGTCAAAATGGCTACCAAAACAAACTTTAAGACCTATAATATATGTATAGTGATTGGCTCTTAAGGGTTGATATAAAATAGAAGTTTGTATAGAAGAAGAAGAAATTAAAGAGTACAATTTTAAATTCAAAAGAATACGTTCAGTTTTCAATTTAAACCCCTTTATAAATACATACAAGGACAATTTTAATACATTTATTTTTATTTTTCTTATGATGTGAAATTTTATAAGATACTGAGATATTAAATTCTACGTGACATTTCAAATAAGTCCTTGTTTTATCATGTTTATCATTATAGTAATTGGCTTTTAAGGGTTGATATAAGATTGAAGTTTGTGTAGAAGAAGAAATTAAAGAGTATAGTTTTGAATTCAAAAGAATACGTTAAGTTTACAATTTAAACCCGTTTATAAATACATATAATGCCAATTTTAATATATTTATTTTTCTTATGATGTGAAATTTTATAAGAGACTGAGACATTAAATTATACGTGGTTACCTGCTAACTTATCAACGAAAGTTACCTAACATAAAACTGTTGTAACATAGCTGACCTAGCTAATCACTTTTATAAGGAAATCAAGGTACAATCGTCTCATTACGAAAATCCGTTTTTATTTTTCCTAGTAGGCTTAAAATAAATCTAAAATGTATTGTTTTATGACACCCTACCGTATAACATTAAAGCCCCGATGTTCAATTTTAGACGATACTATTTACTCCTTACCTTAAGTAGGTAATACTTACTCCTCAGAGGATTAACGCATTTGTAACTATGCCGTGTGGAGTCGGTCTGTGCTGTATTAATAATTCAACACCACATACATAGCATTTTCCCGAGAATATCATAAGATGCAATTATGGGTCAACCCAGAATATGGGCGGCAGTCTTTTTGTGTAAAATCAACACCTACTGCGGTCACCAACGTGAATACTACGCATCTTCCATTGTGAGAAGTTTCTGTCTAGCAAAGACTCTCAAAATACTGAATGATGGATAGACTGCATGCTTGTTAGTTAATTTTAAAATGAGTATAATATAATACAATAATAATAGTTATTAAAATTAGGTTTTAATGTAATTTTAATTCTTGAGGTTAATACAATAAGAATAGTTATTTAAACGAGGTTTAAATTTTTAATTTCGCATTAATTCTCGGGGCTTTAAACTTTGCATCTAAACTACGTAAGATTTCCTTTCGCGGACCATAAAGGATTTCTATTTGCATTTATATTGGGATATGAGATTACCAACTGAAATTATTATCACTGTGTAACTGAAATTAATATTTTGAAAGTTCATTAACACCTTAACTTAATCGTGTTAATTATTTTGTAATGTTACAATTGTTTAATCATGTTTCTTAATAATTTCCTAAATCGCAGGATTTCGTTACTTTAATCATAATCATGTTTCTTAATAATTTCCTAAAATACAATTCTAATATTGTGGGCGTCATCAACACCCACAAAGGAATACCGCTAACGCAAAAGACAGAAAACCAAACTAGTACCTATAGATACCTGATTTTTTATCAACTTGACTTTTAATAAATTTTTTACTTAAATTTTAAATCTATGAGACGAATCATAAACCAGAAAGAATAAGTTTTTAAAAAATCACTAGACGTTAAAAGTAAAAAATAAAAATCATAAAAATGATTGGTAATTTTATATCTACTTAGATATTTAACGAAAATATTAAAATCTTTTTCATCATTTTACCAAAGACAACATTGAACGTACAGGTCAAACCAAATGTCTTTATTAATGGGTCTAGGAGACGCAAAACCCGCAAAGGTAACATTTAGCGCCTGTGAATTATTGAGAGCTATGAATTGGACCCGAGTAAGGCCACTCTAAGTAAGGATTACTCTCAGGGGGATATTAAATCGAATCTTCAGCTCCTTTGCAGTTTGCACTCGTAACTTTGCCTTTGTATCTATACAAATGTTAGCAACTGTTTTAAATACCACTGTTCCCAAGAACTGGATGAATGTTCCAGCATGTTACTCTATTAAAGAAAAAGTGGACAATCTGTGTTTCACACCATAACCTTTCTTTAACAACATTTTTACCCGACTGCGACAGAAGGAGGGTAATGTTTTTCGAGCGTATGTATGTACGTATGTTTGTTTTTATATGTATGTCCATCACTTTGGCACGCGTTACAAGCCAAATGGCTTGACGGATTGTGACGTATGATATATGTATCATTAGAATCGTCCCAGTTTGGAAAATGACACAGGCTTTATAGCTTTTAATATTGGCACCTTGAAAAAAAAGGGGGATGGAGGGACGACTTTTTTACTATAACGACGATATCGGTATCAAATAAGAGCTAGTAAATAGACCAATCTAACGATGTTACTGTTACGACCGCATACCAATATATTCCAATCTAGTAAGTCTGTTTTTTTCTTTATATATGAAAGCTAACATTGTCAAGCCCCTTAAACAAAAATCCAAGCACTGTCTCTAGGAACTGATAATCGTATTTCTTAATAATAATCTTTGGTACATTACCTTTAACATAGCGATTCCGGTACAAGTGAATACATCATAAGCTTTGCACGGATAGTCTAGGTGCTGCCGAAGGTCCTTGTGGAGACAGTCCGTTATGGCCTTCTCGATAGCAACATCCCAGCCCTTGTGTGTCTCCTTCCATTTACGCAAGTGATTCCGGTACACTTCCACGTTCAAAGTGTTGCGATCTGTGAGGAAGCCGGACTTTTCGAACACGCATTGAACGTCGTTGCACTGAAAGTAATTTATTATCATTATTTTATGAAAATATGAAAGGTAAATTACGTATCAGTAATGTTTTCACTAAATAATAGAAGTTTTCATGATATACAAGTATCGACATTATAATAATGATTAATATGGATAACTCATTAGTGATCCACTGGGCACGAGTTAATATAAGAATCCGTACATTACATCCGTACATTTTTGGTTATAGTCGATAACAGTAATCAAGGAATATAAGTACTAGACTTAAATTTGGACGATTTAAATAAAATAAATTTAAAAAATATATAACTGTATTTGGAATACACTCACAGAAATTATAGAAAAATTTAGACGGGACGAACGGAGAAGACAAACAGGATGTTTAATTCGGTGAGAATTTAGTGTTTTGAGGTAATAATAGACAAATCATAATAGAATGCACTTAAAACAGCAAATTAAAAAAGTAACGAGTGAACATATCATCGATAAACAGTTATTTATGTTGAACAGAAAGACTAAATATAGATATTTAATAATATTGATAAACAGCAACAAAATTGCATCTTTATCAATAATAAAAGCTAGAAAAATATTCAATATGCAAGAAGAGTTTGTTTTTTTATAATAAAAAATAATACTATTGGCACTTACCGGTCCAGGAAGTTTAGGATTTGAACAATCAGATAAGGGTTTACTGTCACCTAATTCTGGGATATCACAACATGCTGATATTGGTTTCTGGAAAGTAAAGTATTATTGAATATTGTTTTACATTATTTTTTATGTTCTATTGCCTGCTTTATTAAGTTCAACAATATTAAAATAATTTTGGTATAAGATGAAAATATAATTAATTGTTTTTTACTAATTCGTTGTGTGTTACTGGTCTAACAGTACATTTCAGCGGTCTCCATCGTTGCTAAAACTTATAACACTCGTCAACAGATGACGCTACTTGTATCAAAAATAATTTGTTTGCGCAGAAATAATATGAAGTAAGTTTATATAAACTAATCACTTTCGAACCTGAATCCTTAAGTCTAAAAAAAACAAATATCACCTTCCATAATATCAATCTATTACACAATCATTTTCTTCTTACACTATATACTCTAAAATTTGCTTTAAAGAGATGATAATGAATAATACTATTTTAAAGGTCATTTTTCATTCTAAATACTTCATTTATTTTAGTGGCATATTCTACACATTATATTATAAATGCAGTAGAAATGCCAATGTTACCTACTTCGACTTCATCTTACGTATTCCTTACCTACAAACACCTTACATACAAACATTGTCATATATTAAATTCTAATTGAAACACCAATTACCAATGTTGCACCTCTACTTCTTTCTGGAGCTAAGAGGTCACCGGTGGTACACTGAAAAGAGCAAGGACAAAAAGTTATCATACGTATATTTAATGTTATATTTTTAAGAAAATGGAAGAAGCAAACGAGCATGCAGTCCATCTAATGAATGTTATCATCTAGAACTGGATATCTAGGGGTTCATCCTGATGCTTGTGACAGATGCATTAGAACTTCTGAGGACTATAATAGTTACGTTATATGAAGGTCAGGTTGTAGGTGAAAGAAACCTTTGTGGTTGTACTCTGAAAGCACCATGGACACAACCAAATCAGTTATTTTAATAACAGTGTTTTGATCTATGGTCAAGCATTTGTGGTCAACCTCAGGTCTTTGATCTGGGGTTGATTACAAATCTGCATGGGCGGCAGCGGACACTTATAATCAGGTAAACTGTATTACAATTTCTATATTATACGAAAAAGGTCAGCCAAATTGATGTTGGCGGGTAACTTCACTTCTCAATGCTGTAATTTACATATTGTATCACGGTGTTCCAATGTTGATCAAATAGTCTTCGTACTACCCTTGAGGTCATCGAGTATAAACTATATGATTATAATCCTAACAATGGCTTAATTTACGTAACCAAAGTAAATCTCAAATTGTATCATCCAATAGTACCCAAAATTTGCCACAAACGTTGCATTCTATAATGGTTAAAGTTTATGGACTCGTCTAAATGCCGCGTCAATTAGCAAATAACTACATAATTAATTATAATATTGATGTAATCATTAAAAATATATATATCGTAAATAAGACTAGCTGCAAAATCTTTACAACAATTTACATTTTACATTTAGAATTTTTAATTATAGACACAAATCTTTTTAATTGTAGGTTAATTATAAATTGTATATTAATATACAATTTTCACTCACACAAAATTAAAAATTAGCAGACAATATGCAATACCACAAACGTATGTTTTCAATTTCAAATGTACGAAAATAGTACATTGAAGAAAAAATATCATGCAAACACTTACCAAAATAAACAGTGAGATGAAAAATAATAATCGAAACATTTTGTTCGATCCCTATTCGATAGTCTTTACTTGAGGTCTCGGTAAATAAATAGAAAGGAATATATCACCACAATTATTTATACACGTACTAGGGTTAACAATCTCGGGAATCCGGGAATGTTTTTTTTTTAATTAATAATGATTTATATAGACATTTATATAGGTTCTGAGGAACATTCATGAGGATCTTTATTTACATGCGTTATATTTGTTGACTTAGTAAATTTAAGCGTGAAGTAATAATAAGTTAAACAGAAATTATAGCCGTTTTTAAGTATTCACTAAGGTATTAAAGAACTTTTAAGATGCTACAATCTAGCGTCAATGTAAAAATAATATGAATAAGTATGGTTCCAGATATCAATGTATTATAAAAAAACATTATTTTAGAATTATTAAATTAACTTAATTTTGTAAAGAAAAATTGAAAAAAATTGGAAAACAATTTTTTTTTATAAAATTATAATAAAAAAATAATTTAAATAAAAAAAATATTATACACGCAGAGAATTTAGGGTTAAAAATTAAATATACCTAATTGGTGAGGCACATCCCTACAAATACGTAGAAGCAAACTAAAGTCGTTTATTTAACGAATACGCGTTTGATGGTCTTAATAATCTAGTATACAAGGCCTTAACTCGCTTGAACCACGAGTCCTAATGAAACGGAGTCAACGATATCGTTATAAACAACAGTATCTTGGAGTCAGAGTGCAACATTCTTGGAATATGGGTCTGACATTGATATTGATGTATAAGGAAAGTTTAATAACATTACTATAATTAGTTTTGAGATTATTGATATTAACGTCTTTATTATTATTATTTTATAGTATGAAAGTAGCAAACGAGCATGCAGCCCACTTGATGGTAAGTGACAACTGCCGCCCATGGACATCTGTAATCAACCCTAGGTAGATCAAAGTTTCACCTAAGGTTAGCCACAGATGCGTTGCTACCCCTGAGGACTAAGATGGAATGCCTCGGAAAAGTATATCTCCCTTAACACACCCTTCAGACCAGAACCCTGCAGCGCATAATACTGCTGTTAGTTTATTATAGGCACCTTATGTTATACAATGAAGTTATTCCTCGTGTTTCAAATGTGAATAAAAATATATATTTTTATAATATAAAGTCGCAAAGGACGTAGGAAATTTTAGAATAAAGAAGAAGCTGACGAGTACAGTTGTCATGATCGTAAGTAGCCATAACATTGCTTGCTCAACACTGTTGTAATTAGGCGGAACATTAGTTGGCGATGGTTCTTCCGTAGTCAAACCACAAAGGGCTTCGCCACCCTCAAAGTATCATTTCCCATCATACATTTTTTAAGTCAAAACACAGCACTTACCACTATCGTTATAAGGCAGAAATAGGTATGGTGGAGTCAAATAATGAATAGGTCTCTCACTTAGTCCTTATTTTGTTACATTTTCCTTCGGTAATTATTGATGAGCTTTATTATATAAAAAATATTCAACTTTATTATTGGAAAGTCTATTGCTTCGATCAAATTTGTATTTGGTCGAAGTATGATCGTATTAAGACTACTACGTAAACAATAGTTACTTACATAAAAATCTAAAATGATCTTTCTTTGTTGACACATTTCCATGGAGATGCTGTTAAGTGTGTAAGATGGACAATCTTATTCAATTAGACAAAGGAATTTTAACAGCGGTTACCACAACTATGTGTTTGGGTTACAAATGTTCATAATACGACCCTCTCCACATAACTGTTAAAGGGGTACACTTACCTGATGGCCACAAAACATTCGCTTCAAGCGTTATCCGCCCAGTGCCGCACGCGTTAGCGTTGAGTGGTGAAAACAAATGTGTCTGATATTATAAGGCCACAAACAGTCACATAAGGGACACATCTTCCCCTCCTCCCCCCGGAAGAGCTGCTCATGACCCCTCAAAACTCGTTCTGGTCGTCGATTTAGATTCGATATAGTTTTCTCTTACTAAAATTCGAGCGGGAAGAACTCACGCTACGCCACTTGCCACAAAAAAATTCTGTTGATAGTCTCGAAATTTGACACAATTCACTCATAGCCAACGCGTGCAGCGCCAAGAGAATGTTTCGTGGCTGAATGATGACCACAAATTGTAGCCAAATTCACAGAGATTTGCTTAACGTTTCGTGGCCAATGGGCTTCATCATGTGTGTTATAGTCTTATAATAGTATCAATGTTGCTTTGAGTTTTATATAACGTCTATGAATGACGTATTTTAGTTTACAACATTAGATTTCTGAGAACAACAGAATTTAATGTTTTAATTTGGATCAAACAAGTTTTTATTATTAGTATTCTAATATTTGAAATTTACAGCACTTGATTAATACTTGAAACACCAATTGATAGATGGTAGCGAAAAACATTAATATAAAATTAGATTTAAAGAAAATGGTTATTTCAAATATTGAGATAGTTTATATTTCTAGGAATATGTATATATATTATGAAATACACAACCAACCTCAGGTATTTCATTTTAATATCTTGGCGCAGTGTAAAATAACGGTGTGATAAAATCGCGAAGCATCTGAGAATAAGCTGAACTTTTAAAACTAGGGATAGTTTGGCCATTAAAACTTTCCTTCTATACAAAGGCCCATTTGCATGCCCACGCTTACCGGCCTTAAACGGTACACGTTTAAACTTACATCTTTTGCATTATGTTCTCCTAGTACTCGATAATGACAATTCGCAATAAAAGAAATGGGTATTTTATTAATTTGGATTACGTCCGTAATTCTATTTGTTTTCATTGGATTCGGTATTCGTACAAACATAATCAGTGAATACGAATTCGAAATACATGTTCATCTGAGAAATGTGGTGGATTTACACCTATTTTCATTTAGAAGCTGTTTTTTCATTTACCTAGGTGGAATGATGTAGATGCTGGATTTCATGTGACTTAAGTATCCAGCGACCATCTTAGGCCAAATGAGTAGCAATGCAGCTGTGAGCGGCTTCAGCTAAAACCTCTATTTTATATGGAAATGTTCACAGATATCAATTGGCGGCAGTGACCACTCACTTAAACTTAATTAAAAAAAAAAACTTAAAAAAAAACATTTTATAAAAACCTTAATTAAAAAAAATCCTTCACTTTAACTTAATTTCAAAAAAAAATTTTTGTAGCATTATCTACATGTAAGAAATCATCAAGGTAACATATGTAAAAAAAAAACACTTAAAAAGTGAACAACTTTTCATTGAAACTCGGAATCTTGTTAGATAGAAGCATTGTCACTGTCGGATTGAGCACGAATTGTATTTTGCTCAAGTGAATAGAATTTCCACATGTAATTCTTGTCTAATTGTTTGACGACCCGCGTGGCGGAGCGGTCACAATGCTGGTCTGCCACGCAGTGGGTCCCGGGTTCGATCCCCGGCCAGACAGACATCTGAATGATGAGTTTAGNGTTTAGATTTCTGTTCTGGGTCTGGGTGTTTGTGTATACGTCTTTGTGTGTCTATGGCACCCACGACACAGGAGAAAATCCTACTGTGGGGCTATGAGTGTAGAAAGCGTTTACGTTTATGTTTAATTCTGAAGCTGCGAATTTCAAAATGGTGCTATCGAATGAATTATTATAGAATAATATAGACTAACTGTCTGAGTGATACAAAATAGAGTTCGGAAGTATGAAATAAAAACATTTGTGCACTTTCCGTGCTCGACGAGATGCGAGCTTTTACGCTTTGTTTTGAAAGTAAAGCAGATAAAGCTAGAAATCCTTGTTTCACGTAAAGTTCCAGTAGAGTGTCGTATAGAGTGCTCTAGAATATTAAACAATGCCCAAAAGCCTCGTCATAGTTTAGTGCAGGCATTCGTAAGCAATTTTGGACAAGAGACCTCTTTTTTCCAAAATGAACTGATACCTCAGATCTCCGAACCGAACTTTAAAACTCCTATCTCTAGTTTCTTAATATTGATACAAAATACCTATCAATTTATAAACTGTGGTTTTTCGGTTGTCGATATCGACCACTTTGAGAATCCACAGTTTAGTGGTATAAAAACTAACCACTAACCAGCTATTGCTTTGAATAGTTAAACAATAATGCCTAGTTATTTGAATAGCTGATCAGTAATAGCTCAATTGTATGGATTGAAAATAAGATAATGTTGTGTGAAAGAAACTTGCCTGAGAGCTTCTAGAGCGTATTATTATGTGTAATGATTGATTGTGATCAAGATCGTCTCATTCTAGAAGAAGATTCAAATTCGGCAGTGGGACATTAACCTGGAAGAGGGAATGATGACCCAAATAGCTCTCCATACCTCTATTAGAATAACTTGAGTGAAAAGTGTGAAAAACTTAAATTGTAGACCCACTGCGGCTTACACGGGTCATTTATCTTATAAATGCAAAAGTTTGTGAAGATGTATGTGTGTTTGTTACTCTTTCACGCAAAACTAAATCGAATTTCGCTCAAATTAAGCGCACAGTGGCTTATGACCACTTGGGATACTCATTATAGTGGAAAACGTGACCAAAACGGACTGAGCAGCGGGAATGATCTTATTTAAGTATAAGATAGTTTCTAATACAATCAACACCCAGCATTATCACTAAAATACTTTTTGTTTTAAGTCATTTATTCTAGACCAGTACCCCGCGCGACTCCTTGTGTATTCAGACGATCTGTTAATATGTATAATAATTCTTATAATGAATACATCATTTGCGATTATTTCGAATTTTGTATTTTGGAATTTTGTATATATTCAGGAAAAAAGCCTAGTTTTTTGGTGAGTCTCCTACAGTTGCTAGTCAGTGCTAGTTGCTAATCAAACTAGTTTTCATGACAACACATAGAGAGACTTGAGTATAATTTTCCTCGGTTTAATGGAAATAAATGTGTCAATAGCGTCATTTATAAAAAGTCAAATAAATAACTTAAATATAGTAAACACGCAAATGGAGCTCACGTCAGCAATTCAGCACGATGACACATATAATACAAGCACTGCCTCAGCAATAGCGCCTGCGAATCATTCACGCGCATATTACGCCCGTGAAACTTGTTCAAGTGATCGGTTATACGGTGCTCACGCTCAGTTTATGTGCCGTAAACCGCCCTTATCCGGATCGGCGCAAATGAGTCGCGGCGCAATAGCTTACACGATTACGTCATAGTACTTTAGGGCTAGATAAGACGTTATGTTGCCTATAAATTCGGCTTGTTACAAATCTGGACGTAATTAAATTTAGGTTTTGTTTTTTCTTAGATAAAACCTTTGTGATTGAATCAGTAAGGGCTTATTACGACTATGATTGAATTTAGTTATAGGTATATATTATGAGACGGGTTTGTTACAATATTTTTGTATTAACTTTAGCTTTTATAGTCAACTAGCAGTATCCGCGACTTCGTTTGCGCAGACTATAATATAATTTATCAATAATTAGACCTTTGAGATCCACTTTTGTAAAAATGCTTTCCCTAATGAGGGTTTTGTCAATAGTCACCGGCTTCTGGCTATAGTGATGGCGACAGCAGTGGACGTTGAGGGTATTTCACCTATTTTACACCCAAGGAAACAAAATTTCCAAAAAAATGATATTTTCACCTCCAATTAAAAGCCTAAATCTAAAATTTCACGCTCCTAACTAAAAATTGTGGAATTTGTATATAGAATTTTAACTCCCTTTTTATGGGTCTATCCGTCATGAATATCCTTCACACACGGTGGTGACATAGGATATCCCTCTGTCATCCCCGTTATACTAATTCTTTTTACCTGTCTTTTGTTTTACCTGTCTTTTTCTAAGTGGCGAGGCCATTAACACGCTTTTGTGTCTTTCCGCGGCCTGGCTGGTATTTGATTTCTTATGAGATCACCTGTTCTGTGTTATTTTATCAATTGTTTTTGATGAGAGAGATTAGTTTATCTCTTTCTCTCCTTCCTTGGATCCATAAAAAACCCAACACGGAGAAACAAAACACTCTGAGTGTGACACCCTTTTCGGGTTCTTCCCTGGTAATCATTTAGAAGTACCGTACCTTCAGGTGTTTACGACGGCTTTCGACCACACATTCCACCGCCTTTCCCGGGGTCGCTAGGCTGGATGGTTCGAGTACCCACTTTTACCGCCCGTGACCCCGGCCCGTTCTAGATAGACAGGGGATACCGGAGCCCTTTTCTGATTCCGGAATTACAGGAATAATGGTAAATGTAACCCTAAGAGGATGTAATGGGGATTAAAAGATTTTTAGTAAGTCTATTTTAATGCAAACAATAACACCCGGCGTATATACTACCCCGCCCAGTTCATATAAATACAGACGTAACCTTTATTCACCTCCATGTAATTTACAAAAGTTATGTTAGTCATGGCTTAGGACTAAATTCTAAATTTATGCTGGAAGTTAAATTTACGTTCGAAGTTCTGTATAAATGTATGCTTCCAAAATATACATTTAAACATATTTATATTTACGAAGCAAAATAAGTGATATTATGTGAAGACAAATATAAGTGTAACATCACTAAAAAGCGTGAAAAAATTCTTTCAACAAAAAATAGAAACCGACTTGTATACCACAAAAAAAGTAAAGATATAATTTAAATATATGTTGGTTTCTTAAATATACAGTACATAGCATATAGTTCTGAAGCCGGGGCTCATATACTTGTAGGACATAATAATATGTAGATTCGTAGTTGTAATCTAACAAAATATGTTGAGCACCGACTTCGGGACAATGTACTACGTATGTAGATAAATATTTATTTAGATTTTGTAATAAATTTATGAAAAAAAAATACGTAAAATATAAATAATTATATTTTATATGCAGATTATTTTGAAAAAACCGCTTATTAAACAACATATTCTTTCAGAACAACACAGACAAGAACTTTCCGTGAATGCAAATGTTCTTTGGTGTCGATAAATCAAACTGGTTCTTATAAAGAAAATTTTCTCAAAGACTCAGAGTCTCCGAAATAATATATAGTTTGTTAGAAAGTTACTTTACGTTTGCAAATTAGAGAG
>MOOZ01000719.1:452601-472692 GCA_002930495.1 Cecropterus lyciades | reverse complement strand
TCTATTGATTTTATACCCGACGACGACCCACGTGGTGGAGCGGTCGCTATACCGGTCTGACACGCAGTGGATCCCGGGTTCGATCTCCGGCCAGACAGACATCTGAATGATGAATTTAGATTTCTGTTCTGGGTCTGGGTGTTTGTGTATTCGTCTTTGTATGTCCATGGCACCCACGACACAGGAGGAAATCCCAGTGTAGTGGCTATGAGTGTAGAAAGTGTTTATATACTCCAAAAAGGCAGTGTTCATAGTCACTAACAGACCCCATTGATTTGATGGTTAAAGAAACAAGAGGTAATAACAATATAGAGTGGTCTTTACCACCTAAAACAACGAAAATGCTTAATAGCAGAAGGGTAATGCTAAGAAGAAATAAAATAAATGTTGATTTTCATTAAATGATACCGAATAAAGTTAATCTAATTTTAATCTTACTTAGATCTTAAAGGAATATCGCACAGAATAATAGCTTAGAGATTTTTCTTTTCTTCATATATTCTCAAGCTGTTTTTAAAAAAGCCTGTAGTTTTTTCGTAATTTATGATAGCACTTAACGTGTATACCGTGTCATAAAATTTTACAACAGCTCGTTCTAACACTATATTGTCTTAAGTAAAAATCGCGAGTGCATACAAGTTAAGTGAATTACCCTTAAGAGATCGGTGTCTGTTTTATGCGTACATATGCGATTATCCTTAGCATCCCTTGTAATTTTCAATTAGGTGATTATTATTCTTGTTACTTGGAATTATACATAAAGGTGAGATAATAAAAAATCCGGCATATATTTGCTGAACAAACGTTATACGTTACAGATACATATTATTTAAGAAATAATACGCTTATTATAAAACTGTAGTCGCAGATTAAAATAAAAGCTATTTATGATATAAAATTTACCTATAAATTATGTATAATTTATTTGTATAAATATAGCATGGTATATTGCACGATCGACTCGTGCAATATACCATGCTATAATGGAATATGCGGGAACGATCTTACAAACAATAATAAGTGTCATTTATTTTCGTAATATTTCGTAAAATCACCTTTCTGTAATCTCCGTTTGTTATGTATTTGTTTGTTATGTATTAACTCGAGAAACATTTGGCGTAAATAGCAATGCGAACAAACTAAAACAATTAAAAGTTATCTTATAACGAATCGTTATATTGCTTAGTATTCAAGGCATGTACAATAAGCTCGTATTCACAACATTACACCGACCTTAATTACAGTTTAATTTGTAAAACAAAAACAATAGTAAATAAATACCATGTTGCTTTATAATGGAGGTTATAATATATAAAATTGCCGTTTTAAAGTTCAGGCTAGTTTAAAATAAAATAAAATTATATAGAGAGTGTTCAATAATCATTAATTCTAAAATCTAAAATACGTTACCAATTTTAAACTTTATTGCACTCAATTTTCTCATCCGACTCACTACTCAGTTAATAAATACCGGAATATGCTTATTATCTGTTACTGATTTATTTCACCAAATGAACTAAATGCTGGCTTATTTTCAGATATCTCGGTACCTTGGTCTCGATATATGTCGGATTATATAAATGTTTGACGACCCGCGTGGCTGAGCGGTCACCATACCGGGCTGACACGCAGTGGGTCCCGGGTTCGATCCCCGGCCAGACAGACATCTGAATGATGAGTTTAGATNNNTGTATTCGTCTTTGTGTGTCCATGGCACCCACGACACAGGAGAAAATCCTACTGTGGGGCTATGAGTGTAGAAAGCGTTTATGTTTATGTTTTATGTTTATGTTATTTTTATGGTCCAGTACCTAAAGGGTAAACACGGAGTCCTATTACTAAGACTCCGCTGTCCGTCTGTCCGTCTGTCTGTCTGTCACCAGACTGTATCTCATGAACCGTAGTAGCTAGACAGTTGAAATTTTCATAGATGATGTGTTTCTGTTACCGCTAAAATAATAAATAGAAAATAATATAAAAAATAGAATAAAATTAAAATTTAACGGGGGCTACCATACGAAAAGCATGATTTTATTACTCGATATTGATAACGGCAATAGGTAGACGCATAAAATATTTACTTAATATTTATTATCAAGTTATTTATTCACTATAAAAATAAATAATTTAATTAAAATAACTTTAATATTTAGGAAGGCTCCCATGCAACATGTAAATAATACGAAAGGCTTCGTGCGCGAGTCCGACTCGTACTAGGCTGGTTTTTAATATTATATTTCGTCATGGACCAAAGATTAGCAATGCTAAGGGCCTAGCCTTTTAGGGCCGACATAAACAAAAGTGTGTTCAACTCAGCAAGTATTCCGGCATTCCTTTCAAAAACGGTCTCGTTAGCATGCCGCTATTGCTATGCCACATGTTGTGTTGCATCGCAACACATTTATGTATGTCAGCCCTTAAAGTAGAACACAGCAGCACTGCTCTTCCAACACAGTATTTCTGTTTGATAAACGCCGGTGCTTTTGTTTTTGGCTGTGTTCGTAAAGTTTTCTTCCGTTTATTAAAAAATGTATGAAATAAATCTCTGTTAAGTTTTTAATGAAAATAAATAACGTTTTACGTATCATAAAACTATGTTTTGTAATGGACTTTCTATTTTTTCAACTAGAAAACAACATAATACTAATTTGGTGTCTTATCTGTCATAATGATTAAACGTGAGAAGAAGCCGTTTTTCATTTATTCCATTGAAATGTCAATACTGAAATGTGAGGCGCTATTGATGGAATTAAATATACGTACGTATGTGTAGGATTTAATTTCAGTACTATTGAAATGTTATATTAGGATTAACGAAGAAACTTTATGCGTGAATGTCATATAAACATTTAAGCAATTAATTGTTACATATACAATAATATTTATTACTCACCTTACCTTTGACTTTGATTTTGGCATCACCTATTTCAGTCTAATCTAAGTGTTATGCGTTGCTCTATTCTGGTTTGAAGGGCGCTACATATGTAAATCTGACCTCTGGCCATCTGACATCTAGGCAACCTCACTTTTAATCTTATCTGGCATTGATTGCAGAATTC
Source organism: Cecropterus lyciades (assembly GCA_002930495.1). Taxonomy (NCBI): domain Eukaryota; kingdom Metazoa; phylum Arthropoda; class Insecta; order Lepidoptera; family Hesperiidae; genus Cecropterus; species Cecropterus lyciades. The sequence goes on along the minus strand of MOOZ01000719.1, from coordinate 469,633 downwards.
CCTGGACGGTAGTGGCTACTTACCACCAGGTGGACTGTATGCTCCCTTGAGACTCCTTTTTTATAAAAGATGAGACGATAATGATTTTGGACTGAGTAGTGTTTTCGCTGCATATATAAATCGTAGTAAGAAGAAATGTACGAGTATATTATTCCAACTCCCAAGTTCACGACGATCATATACCCAACTTTATGGTCTCTTGGGTCATATGCGTCATAGGTTCCTTGTTATTCTTATCGCATGTTAAACGGACATCTATCTGTAATCCCAAACGTGAACTTTAAATTGTTATTATTCGTCTTCAATGACTCGTAACACGTTATGTATGTATGTTGTTGGTTCTATGAAGTCAGTCCAAAAGAAGAAATGTGGAAAAATTAAGTACACCAGTACTATATTTATTTTAGCAGAGCAGTGATAGCTTATAGGTTGAATCTTTAACTTTCGTACGTACTCGTGCTCAAATTTTTTTTAATGATCTTCTTGTTAAAAATAATTAAGAAAGAAACATCGTGATGAAACCTACACACCTAGGAGTTCTTTAAAAATAGAGTTCTCAAAGGTGTGTGAAGTCTACCAATTCGGACTTGGCCAGCGCGTGGACCATGGCATAAATTTCTCTCATTCTCAGAGAAGAACCGTGCCCAGCATTCGGCAATGGGTTGGCGACACCAGTACTACACGTTTAGCTATTATTACTGTGTCCTAATTGCTGTTCCACATCAAGGCACAAGTGTCCTTAGGCAAGTTAAGAGAAAAAATATGGTAGAGCCGGTGTACTTCGACCGGGGAGGTACCACCGTCACTTCTATTTCTAGCAATTCTTGCGTGTGGGTTAAAGGCTGTGGTCGCCAGCTCGACTCCAGATAGAACGCCTGTTCTATATCAAGTAACTTATAAGCTTGATTAAGATATCCATGGGCGGCAGTAACTACTTACCGTCAGGTGGACTGCTTGCGCGTTTACTACTTCAATCTAATAAAAAAGGTTATGGATTTAGTCCACTATCCGTACTTTTTTATATATAGAATTGAAGTAGCAAACGAGCATGCAGCCCATCTGATGGTAAGTGGCTACTGCCGCCCATGGACATCTTAATCAACCCTAGGATAAATCAAAGTCTCACCTAAGGTTAGCCAAAGATGCTACCCCTGAGGACTAAAATGGAATGCCTCGCAAAAGTATGTCTCCCTTGATTAAGTATTAACGCGTAGACTTTAAACGCTTTTAAGGACTTTTGTTTCTACTTGAGTTTATAATATATCAAGTCATATTTTGATAGATCAGTCATTAATCTTCACGAGCTTTCATTTGATTAATTTAAAGTTATCTTACTCATAAGCTCGCATATTATCAAAAATTCTTTATCGTTCCATTATTCATTATTAAAATTTCGTGTTTCTTACTTGTTAATAGTAACTTTAGTTTGAATATTAATCAAGACTTATTGTAAAAACTAACAGACGCGTCTAATTTACTTATTTATCTGCGATCATGTATAAAAGATTCGCTTTTTGATTACTTGTAAATATAACTGCTAATAAAGGAACAAACATAATGAAATCCTAATCTATATACTAATATTATAAAGAGGAAAACTTTGTATTTTTGTATGTTTGTATTGAAATAACTCAAAAACTACTAAGGCGATTTTAAACATTTTTTCATCGTAAGAATTCTACATTATTCCAAAGTATCATAGGCTATATTTATTACTAGAAAAAATAAGGGATCATTACTAAAACTTCAGTAATGTGAACCAAGGTATAAAAATAATTGCTTAAAAATGTTTTTTGTCGCGTACGCTGCGAAAACTATAGACGTTAGAACAAAACAATGTTCTACAATATGAGAGAGCATATCAATAGCTATCGATAATACTACCGAGAAATAATTTAGTAAATGAGATAACCAAAATTATTATGGTATAAGTACCCGGTGGTTTTAAATGTTACAAATCTATTGGCAGCGTGTGTTATGGCGAAGACACAGTGCACTACCCGCAAGAATTTTTAAATTTCCCCAATCCTGGTCTCATGAATTTCACGAATTAAAATTAAAAGTTGGTACTCCCATTATGCGATTGAGAAATTAAGTCCCCCTAATATAATGGCAGAAGACTTGGCAAATGAACTACGTCATAACGTGATTGTAGCAAAAATCATCACCGACCCCGCGGCCGGACAGCTTGCGCATGTTCTGTGGATATCGATGATACCGATGGATTTGCCTAAATCTTTTAAAAGGTTACAATTTCCTGTATATACATCATTTGCCCTCGACTTAAGAAAAGAGTGCTTTTCTCATGGACAAACAATACGTCGCCTTATCTCGAGAAGGATCTCCTGAAAATCAATATGTTTTATTGCCATCTATGAATACCACTGATAAAATAGTCTACAGTGAAGCTTTAAGGTAATTTCATAAATAAAGTATACATGTACATAAAATTAAAAATAAAGGAATGCAAAAAAATAAGTTCAAGTAAAAAAAATAAGCTCATTACAAATAAATTACTTGAGTCCATAAAACTAAAAAAGCAATTTTAATAAAATTGTAATTGTTATAAAAAACAACTGACCAAGTGCGAGTCTGACTCATACATGAAGGTTTCCAAACCATTATCTTTGAAAAGCGGCAAAAAATCACGTTTGTTGTATGGGAACTCCCTTAAATATATATGTTAGTCTGTTTCTAGTATTTGTGGTTATAGCCGTAAAAGTGATACATCATCTGTGAAAATTTAAACTGTCTAAGTATCAGGGTTCATGAGATACTGCCTGGTAACAGACAGATGGACAGACGGAGAGCCAGACAGACGGCCAGACGGACAGTTCCAAAGGCATAATTTCAACTTCCTTGATCTGATCGGTATGAGTACAACTTGCATCTTATCACTTCATATACATACGTACTCCTCATACGAGCCGCAAAAAGATACAGTACCTACCTACTTTAGTTTGTTTATTTTGCGTTCTCAAATTGGAATGTTGCAAAGTAAAGACATATTTGGGTAAGTTTATATCACATTCGCTAATTTTAGCTGCTTAAAAATATTTTAATTTATGAATATGTAAACATCTGTTTCAAGTGAATCAAGGGCAGTTATAAAATTTCAGAAATGATAGGGTCAAAGTTCATCTAGATAGAAAATGATGATGTACCTTCCTCATCTAATATAGAAAATGATGTACCTACCTACGTCCAACCGAGACCATTTAAGGGGAGAGGATGATAAAATTTTGAAAAAGCAGGACCTTCCATGTCGAATTTCGACTTATTTATGGCCATCGTTTTAAGAAGCCCTGGAGGGAGGGGAGGGCTTGATACCCTCCCATACAGAAACTCTCAATTCACCAAATCATTCACGTTATTAGGCATTTTTTAAGCGCGTGTGAAACTATTAATACTAAATAGTAATATAATGTTCTACAATTCAGTTTGTCTGAAGCAATATTCAATCGACGATACAGATTTTATTAAATGCTACTGTTTTTTTTGTTCTTCAACATTATTTTAAGGTTCATAGATACTTAAATTTTATTTGGTATGCTTTTTCTATGAATTGGTCTCATCTCCGTCATGAAAGCATTCTGTTTCGTCGCATAACCTTTGGTTTTTAGATGTTTTGGTTATATGGTTTTATTTTAATTCCGTAAAATAATTAATATTTTTTAATAATAAGATACTTGGAACGATAAGTATAACCATCCCCACATCTTTATTTTTAAAATGGTTATTTGATCGTCAAAAACAAAACATTATTTTGTAATTGGAATTTCTTTAACAGATTTGATTTATTCACGTTCTGTATACGTTGCAAACCTCTTTTGAAACCAAATATAGCAATCAATTGAATCAATTATTACCAGAGATGCCGCAGAAGTCCTACAAAACTTGTTCCTAGTTCAAACTGACTTTAGTCGCTCTAAATTCACTAGTAAAATTTATTGAATTCGCGCTGTTCCCAAAGGATATGTTAGAATTCTCCTACAACAGAAATTCATGTTTGTACCACAATAGAAAATGAAATTGCTCACTTTTCGCGGTTCTTATAGTGCGAACCATTCACGAATATTCATTTTTCCTTGACTATTCATTCTTGATGTTTAATTCAATTTTAAGTTTATTGTATTATTTATTCTAGCAGTTCTCTGCTAGGTTTATTTTGCTTTGCTCTAGATTTATTATGCAATTGTCTCTCTCTTGTATAGTCTAGTTCAATATTGATAAAGTGTTCATCCTGTTCTACCCTTTCTTGTTTCTTATAAAAACTTGCGTCAATAATAGCATAACTTTTATTAAATTTATATCTTAGTTAAATATTATGAACAAGCAGATCGCCGCGGTTTCACCCGCGCTTAAAAAAAATCCTAATAACGTGAAAGATTTGGTGAATAGAATTTCTTTATTCTCTGTTTACATTTGTACATATATCTATTTCAATCTTATTGCTTTACTAAATAAAATTTTGTAGATTTAAAAGAGTATATATTTCTTGAAAAATGCTTCTTAAAATGTCCATGACTGGAATTGTTTGAATATTCAAAATTTAAGAACAAAGAATTCTATTACAGTCTAATACTTTAGTAATTTTTAACATTCTTTTACTTACATTCTATGTATGCTTTATTTTGAAAATGCATCACTGTAGACTATATTAATAGTGTTAATTATAGGTAGCAACAGAACATAATGATTTTCATGTGATCCTACTCGAGGAAGGACGACGTATAAAAGGCCATATGCCCACGAGAAACGCACTTTTTTCTTAGGTCGATGTCAACTATCGAGAAAGTTTGTCCCTGGGATTCATTTATTGTGAGGGCAAACGGGGCCGGTGATGATTGTTGCTACAATCACGTTGTCACATGGCCCAATCCTATACCAAAAGTGCATTGCTATTACACATATTAGGAGGGCTTCAATTTCTCAATAGTATAATGGGAGTACCAACTTTCAATTTTAATTGGTGAAGTGGCAAGCTGGCAGGATTGAGGTAATTTAAAAATTCTTGTGGGTAGTATAGCGTAGTACTATTTTCGACATTACACACGCTGTCAATTGATTTGTAACATTTAAAATCATCGGGAATTTTTTCCACAATAATTTTGTTTATCTCATATACTGACTCGTTTCTCGGTGATAATATAGCTCTCGAATAAAGCCAGACCTACGCTACGACTAATTTGCGAGTGGCCGTACTGGCCACTGCACGGCGGCGGCAGTTTTTATTTTCTTAACTTCGTAATATCTTTTGAATGGAATGACCGACTTAAGTAATTCAAAAAGTTATCTACAGATATTGGAACAATTTTGTATGTGAAATGATTTATTTGGATAAGTTTTAATACGATAGTATGCCTATCAGAGCCTGATTTTGCTTAGGTTTTTTATTAACTTTTAAAATGTCGTAGTGACATAACTACAGTAGTTGGACACATAGCATCGCGAGGTTTTATGTAGATATTGATATGTGCTCTAATATTGAACATTTTTTTTGTTATATTATCTATAGTTTTCGCAGCGTACGCGACGAAAAGAATTTTTAAGATTTTTTTTTACACGTTGGTTCACATTACTGAAGTTTTAGCATGAATCTCTTATTTTTTCTAGTAATAAATATAGCCTATGTTATTTTGGAATAATGTAGAATACTAATGGTGAAAGAATTATATAAATCGGTTCAGTAGTTTTGAGTTTATTAATTACAAACATACAAAAATCCAAAAATGCAAAGTTTTCCTCTTTATAATATTAGTATAGATAAAGATGCGAAACGTTTGTGAGGATTTATCTGTGTTTGTTGCTTATTTACACAAAAACATCTGATTGGATTTGTTGAAATTTGGCACACAGATAGTTTATGGCCTGAACACACATAGGATATTTTTAACGCGGTACATAATCCAAGCGGGTAGAGCCGCGGCAATAGCTCGTAATTTTATATTTTTTGATATTTCGTCATGTAAAAAGCGTTGAAAATTATACGAAGTTATTTTACTGTTGAAGTACTCATACATTCACTTTGAACCCTTTAATAATTGCTTTAGAGAAACTTGAACCATATTTATACACGTCTTTTATATTTCTATAACCTTTGATTTTTAACTCGAGATTTAAAAGCAAAGGTTAACCATTTTTTTGGATTTTTGCCAGCCAGAAATAGAAATACTGCACACAGGGCTTTTTTTTTACAAGATGTATTTATTTATACCTGAAGAATGTAACATCTGTAAAAGGTAATAGTAGTATTATAAACCTTTACAAGTACGTATCAGGTTATAACTGATGTAATGTAAAAATCATTCCAGTCCCAAGTGACTTGAGGCGTAATGTAAATTCGTTCCTTCACTCGAGTGATTCATAATATTTACCTTTACATATCTTATATTCATCTTATTTGAAAGTTGTAAAGGTACGTTTATATAAATATAGGTATTTAAAGCTTCAGGTCTTTGTAGAGTATGTGTATAGAAATATGATCTCGTTATTTTTATTATTATTAGATTTTTTATTATTTTACTGAATTGTTGTGCAAATTTATCGAACTTTTTTTATTAGATTAAAGTAGCAAACAAGCATACAAATGAAAGTTATTACTGCCACCCATGGACATCAACCAACGTATGACAATAGAGTCCTATCTGAAATCAACCATATATACGTTGCTAATCGCAAGGAACGAGATGTTCGCCTCATATATAAGTGACCAAGCGCCTTTCCGGTCAAACATAAACATAAACGCTTTCTACACTCATAGCCCCACAGTAGGATTTTCTTCTGTGTCGTGGGTGCCATGGATACACAGAGACGAATGCACAAACACCCAGAACAGAAATCTAAACTCATCATTCAGATGTCTGTCTGGCCGGGGATCGAACCCGGAACCCGCTGCGTGATCGATACGGTGACCGCTCCGCCACGCGGATCGTCATAGTCGGTCAAAGTACATTGGTCCTACCACCAGACACAATATAAGAGCGTGGTTCATTGGAAATATTTCCTATTAAATACTTGGTTATTAACTTATAGATAGTTGTTGTTGTTGTTCTAATAAACTATTCAGAGGCGGTCCCATCAATTGGTGAGCTACAAACTTAAGATAGAGAGCCAACTTAGTCGTCCAATAATTATTAATAAGTACCTACTTACTTTGCGCTTAGTAGCCGACTGGAATTTTTGTAGTTAATCATGTCGCTCAAAATCTGCGAAACTATTATATTGGCATTTCAGTCTAATTTTTTAGATCAATTTGCTCTTTTTGAACTAGAAAACTTCGAGCTAAAATTACAGTTAGATCTTGAACTAGAAAATTGCTTCTGGATTTTAGTTGATAGCTGTCCAATATAAACCAACCAAATTTTCACGTGTTTAATTGTGTAAAGAAATACATCGTGAAAATCTTATGTTTTTCAATTGGAGTAGCAAAGGTGCATCTGATGGTAAATGGTCCTGATGGTAAAGAATAAGTTAACGATGATGAGGATCAACTTCATGTAAGACACCTGTCTTATTTCGGTTTGAATGTGTTTTGGGGTGGGTGTGGCTTGATAAATCAAATGCATTTATATCCATTTGCTATTTCTATGTATCAAGATTGACACCCATATATTTTATAAAAAAAATCTCCTTTTCTCTCTCACGACTCTCACCTGCTTTCCGCTACGAGCATTGCACTGAGACATACATAGGACATCTGCATTGTAATATAAAATCAACGATATATCTCGATACGTGAATAGAACACTATAAAACTGACGACACGGCAGCTAATTATACCAACTATATAAAATTATAACTATCACAACATTTACAAAACTAAATTAAAATAAAAGGTCTAGACGGTGAGAGTAGGTTCTATGAAGATATCCAAAGAAATCTGCCTGATAACAATTTGAATACCTTCGAATTTTGAATAGAAGTGATAAGCCTTAAGTAGATTTTTCTATAAAATCTTCCTCATAACATTACGAATACTTATCACATAGTACTATATAAAATGTGTATGTGTTGACGATAGGTTTGACCCAATTGGTTAAGTGAGTTTTGGGTTTACTCAACATTACTAGGTCAGAAACCTAATATATCACTAAATATATCATCACACATTTTTATTTCATAAAAGTTGCTGAAACCAAACGATAAATTAGTTTAGAATATTGCCTAAAACTGATATAAAATCCGTTGGGAATGTACAAAAGTTGAAAATAGGCTCTGATTACAAGAAAACAAAATTTTGATTACAATATAATGGGGAAACTTGCTAAAACTCGAGCGCACATTCTTTATGAAACAAAAAGAAAATTAATCAGTTTTTTAAGGAAGGTTTTGCAATTGTACATATTAAAATGAGCTCATAATACAGAGTAGCAAACGAAATGGTTGTGGTAATATAGAAATTTTAAATATGAAATTTTCATCTCGGAGTAACGTTCTCTACTGTTTGCGTTATAAGAGTTGGTATTATAGTTTTGCTTGTTTAGATTGAAAGTTTTAATTGCCAAACTTCATCAAGGTTATTTTCGTTTATATGTTAAAGTAATAAAACATTACATAATTGCTTTTTACTGTTGTTTAATAGGCTTTAACAGGTTCTCGTATATAGGACTCGCTACGTCACTACGAATTGGCGAGCTAGTAGTCCGCAATTTACTGTGTGAAATTAAAAGTTTATGAATGTTTATAACCTCCTGTTTTTTGTAGTTAATTTATTACGAATGTTTCATGATGAAGTAGTAGAATTAACTATCTATGATTTGACCTCGTTTCTACCTTATCACAAAGTATAAGCGCTGTTGTGTTCTGGTTAGAACGATGAGTTAAGAGATACATTCATACGAGGCGTTCCCGCTTAGTCGTCAGGGCTAGCAAACGTATCTATGGTCAACTTCAGATGGGACTCTAACTCTATCTGGAGCTGCTACCCCTAAGGGCTAAGTAGGAACGACTAGCAGCTCCTAAAGTTATAACGTTTTGATAACGTTGAAGACTAAGTTAAAACGCTTCATCTACTAAAGCACCGACACTCCATCTTCGACTTCTACTATCTACAACATCTTCTGAACCGTAGCACAGCTTAACATTGTTCTTATGGAAAATAGGTAACAAACTGGGTGCCTATTTTTCTTTTTGTGTTGAGCACACACAACGCGAAAACCCTAAAGTCCCTCAGTTATTTTATTAAGGCACTTACTTGGATTCGTAATAATTTGTCGAACAAATATAGAATATTTCATCTTTCCATCATACGTGTATACTGTGGGTTAGTTCACTGATTAAATCTTAGATGTAATCTTTTGGGAGTTGAGTAATATCACGACTTCTGTAAATTTTTTAGAAGACTACAGAATTCTCGGATATAGAGTAAATAGTTCCGAATAACGAGGGTTTGTTTATTGGTCAAAAAATGGTTGTTGTTTGATGTATACTGAAAATAATTGTACTGTGATGGAAAATATTTACGTAATAAGGACCTTTTAAAAATAATTAACCTTTATACTCTATAGAGTATATGTAATAGATATAAAATATATTTTATTTCTATTTATATTAAATATTTTGCATTATAAGATTGAAGAATTGGATAAACTTCAAATGAACCAAGTCTTCTACATTAACACCCGACCACCGAAATGTAGAACCATTGAGAGTTATGCCAGAAATAGGTATCAGAATTATACCTCTCTGGTCGAACTACACGGGTTTTAAAACACATCGAGTGTTAAGTGCAAAGGAGTTTTAAAACCCGTAAAAATTTGTTTCAATTTGTTTCGTAAAAAATTGTTTCGTAAAAAATTGTTTCGTAAAAAATTGTTTCAATAAATAATAAAAAAAAACAGAAACCAACTTCTATGGCACAAATAAGCAAAAAAATAATTTAAATATATGTAGGTTTCTATCACACACAGTACATAGTTCTGAAGTCGGCGTTCATATGTATTTTATACTTGTAGAACATAGATTTTGTCGTTGTAATCTAACAAATATGGTTTCTATTTTTTTGTTAATTTTATTTTCACGCATTAAGTGATGTTAAACTTATATTTGCATTCATATAATGTCGCTAATTTTACTTCGCAAATATAGGTTTACACGAAAGCATACATTGAAACATAAATACAAACGTAAATTCAACTTTCAGCATAAATGTAAAATTTATGCTGAAAGTTGAATTTACGTTCGTTTGGTTTTACGTTTTCTTTTATGTTCCAATTTAACCTTAACCATCTAATATAAATCATCACCGTTCAACCTAATCCTTAACCATAAATTAGGCTTACAGTACCCTGCATCAGGTTTGAGGAGTTGAAGGTCAAAAATTTTATCTTATATCTCTGCATGGTAGTCTTTTTGCATACACGTAAGCACCTTATGTCTAACTTCTATGGTCTAGATTCAAAATAGCGCTGCATCATCAGGGTTGAGGAGTTGAAGGTCAAACTTTTCATAGTATATCTCTGCTCAATAATTTTATTATATATATGTAAGCACAAAATGGCTAACTTCTTTGGTTTTTGTTAGCAGTACCCCTATATCATCAGGATCGAGGAGTAGGAGATCACATTTTTCATTATATAATTTCATTCTAGATACCTAATTTTCATTTACAGTTTCATGAGAATCGAATCGGTAGAAGCGTAGTTATTGGTTATAAGTTTAAGACTTATGTGGTTTTCTCATGGATGCCATTATCAGAGTGAAACCAAATTAAAATGGGACACCAAGGGAAGCACAAGCTTTCAATGAGATCGGAGTAGGTATATGAGAAGCAAATGTAGCGTGCACAAAATAGAATTAAATATAAATAAATACTTAAATATCTACATAATATGTAAATAAATATGATATATATGTTATGAAAGGGAAGATAATGATAATGAAGGATGCTGTTTGACTCTTCTTTTAAAAAAGAGATATTTTTAGAGAGACGTATATTAGGTGGTCATCCACATGGTTAGGTGCATTCCACAGCCTAACCGCGAACAGAGAAGGAGTGTAATAGGTTTTGTGGGTTGGATAATTTAGAAGGGATTCAGGTGGGATCTGTAGGATGCCAAAGAAGGCCGTGTAAATGAGAAACGAATTAGGTATGAAGGAGATGATGGATTTTTAAGGAGACAGAGGATTCGAATATTCCTGCGAAAATGGATTGAGAGCCACTTGAGATCCTTGCGAAAATGAGAGATGCGATCAAATTTCCGTAAACCAAAAATAAATCTAATACAAGGATTCTGCAAAGGCTCAAGATTATTTAATAACTCCTTTTGGCATCCAAATAACATGTGTCCGCGTAATCTAAAATCGGCTGAATGAGAGTTTGAATTAGAGAAATTTTAGTTTTAAAGGGCAAGAACCCTTGAAGACATTTAATTGAATGCAAAGTGAAGTGAACCTTACGACTTACTTCCCGCACATACGTATTCCATGATAGGTTGGAATCTAGGATAACATCAAGATTTTTAACAGTGTCTGAGTACGGAATAGGAGTGCTATCTTTTTTTTTTTATACTACGGAAGTAGGAAACGAGCATGGAGCCCATCTGATGGTAAGTGGCTACTGCCGCCCTTGGACATCTGTATCAACCCTTGGTAAGATCAAAGTCTCACCTAAGGTTAGCCACAGGTGTATTGCTACCCCTGAGGACTGAGATGGAATGCCTCGGAAAAGTATGTCTCCCTTACCAAACCCTTCAGACCAGAACACAACAGCGCATAAGACTGCTGTTATGCGCTGTTGTGTTAGGCAGAAATAGGTGTAGCGGTGGTGCTTCCGGAGTCGAACCACAAAGAGTTCTACCACCTTCAATCTATTATTAATGTTGGCAATTTTCTGAAATCAAGTAAATTACGATGGTACTTGCAACGTATAATAATTGCTTTTGATTCACCAAAATTCCGAATGCCTTAGCCCATTCACTTATTATTATATATTCACCGGTAGAGATCCTTGTTCAAAGTGTTATTCTCACTTACGGCATTCGGCACAAGGAAGTGACGGTATAGCTGCAAATCATTTGCATATATAGATGTTAATATTATGAAATAATTTTCGTAATAGAATTAATAAAAACAGAAAAGAGCAAAGGAGAGAGAATGTCACCCTGCATTACAGCATATGTACGCAATAAACATACAAAACTTTTGCGTTGCGAAAATTAGAAGCACAATATTTATTGAACCACGTTATATCTTATATTCAACTACGAACGCGAACCGGAAATCTATAAATTTCATAAAGTCACCAAGTTAACAATGTTACTGTTCAGCTTCATGAGAAAGTTAAAGAGCCCAAATGTAAATTTATAACTGCAACTGAAGGCACAATTATGAAACACAATAAAGTGTTATAATAACTCAAATTTCCTTGGCTTAGCAACTCTTGGAATATTTGTTTTAAAAGGAATTGACGTGCGATGTAATGGGAATTCCTTTTTCTTCAATTCCTATGAAAATCGACATGCGGTGGAAAAAAATGCTAATTTAAACGTATTTGACAGAAAATATTTACCGTATTCTAATGGACATTGAAGCAACGTGGTCGAGTATGCTCCAAACGTACCTAGTTATGTTGAGAGTTCCGTGCTCAGCAGCCAAATACAGTGATTTCTTAAATATATTTAAAATAAAAATTTTGCCTGTAAATTGTATGTATTTACAGAAAAAAATGTTCGGAGAAATAATAATATGTATCTAATACCTAATAGTTCTTTATTTCTTATATTTTTGTCTCTGTGTTTGAAATTGCATTAAATTTAACTTCTGAAAATTTTGTATTTATTGTTGTATTTATTTCGTAAAGACTTGTTGTTGTTGTTGATTGTAGTTATTGTATTTAGTAAAGACTTGTTTGAAAAAAAAGACAAATCTAGATTCAGGTAAGTAAAAAATAAAAACAATATATTATTGTTAAAACTGATAGCTATAATTTGGTTTAGATATTTAGGTATTACCTTAGACAAAAAAAATCATATATAGAGCCACATCATCATCAAACTTCTGATGGTGAGCTTATTTGTATCCGTATATCGATTCTCTTAAAATACCTTACATCCAATTACGTTACATGTTCGGGTCACACGTGTTCAATACAGAAGGGTTCATACATCACGAGATAAGGTACCCAGTTCCGTATGGGGTGTACGGCCGATATGAAAGAGTTGGATGATGGATGACAGGTCTCGGAGATGTGAAATGACCGGTCCTAAGCATTTATTAACACCCTTTATTGGATAAATTTTAATAACCTTCGTAAAAATGTTTCTGAAGTTATTTATTTGCAAGATTGTTAAACTTGCGTTAAGGTTATGCTCGAAAATGTTGTTTTTTTTCATTGTATAGAAGTAGTAAACGACCTTTTTCGCATGAATATCTGAGATCAACACCAGATAAAAATATAGGCTTATCGAAATTTGGCAATAGAGGCGTCGCCATCCTTGAATCCTCAGGGGTAGCGTCCATAAGGCATATTGCCAAATATTATCATACTTTAGATGAGATTTATTTGTAAAACCAGCATGGTCACATGCTGGATTTTGATTTTGATCATGGGAGAAAATGCAAAAATCACATGTAAACATTATGGTAGCGTATTTACTTTTCATAAACTTTTCCGCAGGTCGGGATAGCAAATTCCTAGAAAACACTGTGTAAATACTTTCGTGAAATGTTCCCTTCATTTGGACAGTTACCGGTATTTTCACTAAGGTTCTTTGTTTGGAAACACAACCTAATTTTACGAAGATTGAAAAATATATTAAAATTACGTTTTTAAGTTTTTACTTTCAAAGTTAGGTAACTAGTTAGGCTGTATTATTTTTTATGATCCACTCCTAACGCCAGGACTTTTGCACTGAAGGGAGAAGTTTGGAGTGTACTCTATCAAGCTTCTCGAATACGAAGTGTTAAAAAGTTCACCAAACTACGAATTATTTTTTCATCTTGAATCTACTAATAAAGTTGGCAACGGCTGACTTGATTTTTAATTGTACCTACTGAAACATAGGATTTTTAAAGCTGCTTTTTCAAGTATAGGGTAGAGATTCTGTTGAATTCACAATCGCTGTTGAATTCACAATTTGAGAAATCGCAATTTCTCAAATTTCTAAATAACTGAAAATATTTTCATATTTTATCCATCTCCAAGTTATCATGAGAAACTATTTGCGACGCTGTAAAATGTATTAAAATCCTAATCTTCGGGTCTTAAATTGCGGGTCACATTGTAAAGTAGTATTTGAAAGGGATTCCTTGAGTAGCGAAACCAGTGCTGTGAGTTCTTAGAGAGTTTCTATTTGCTCCAAGGTAACTTTCAGGATTCGTTAGTATCCACTAATGACGTAGACTGAAATGAAATGAGTTTAATTCACACCTTTTTATGTCTATTTTTTGTTGCATACCTGAAAAATATTTTCTTGAGTAAACATGATGTTGTACACAAATAGGATGTAAGATGATATTTTATAGCTTGAGCAAGTAAATCATTACATGGCAAGTGTAGTTTCACAATAGTACAGAGGCTCTATTGCCGAAAATATTTCTCATAATATACCGTGTTTCTTTAAAAAATATTTACACTACTACTACTACTACTACTACTACTACGTTCTGTCTAAAAAAACTTGATATCGACTACAGTGCCACCAGCTGTCTGGTCTTAAAGTAATATATATTTTAAGGTAATATATTTTCGAATATAATTTGAATTGAACGAAGTTTTCAGATTCTCCTCTGTAAAAAAATCGTTAGTGAATTTAATTAAATATATTTTGGTCATTTTGATACTCTTTACATGTTAATACATTGATGTGAAATGTCAATGACATAACACTATTTACGTTACATGATATGACATATCATATCATGTCAACATGGCAATGGGTGACCCATTACAGGTACCCATACAGCCTCGAAATGTACATCTATTATTATAACCGTTAAAATTGATATACCTTCTTACATATTAAATAGAAAATTTGTGTTAGCACTTTACGTCATCAAAACATAATTTTTCTGTCGGAATCTCATAATATTTACCCGGAGAGGGCTCTAAGCCTTCGAGTGCGCGTCTAATCCTTTTATATCAAACAATGTTACTGACGTTTTTACGTCATTTTCTCGTAATCCAATGTTGGGACAAGAATCTGCGAGAGTCTGTTGTAAAAATATTGAGTGTTCAGGAAGATACTGAGTAAAACTAATAGCATAAAATTACCTGAATAAAAGAAAAATCAGTTATTCGCAATCGCAATTTATACATTGTGTATGCATAAATTAACATTTGCGTGCCGTATCACGTAAATGTAAATGTTTGTTAAAAAAACAATCTACTTTAAAAACTTGAATATGTTATTTTTTACTATGCAACATCTACTTTGCTTTAATATCCCTTTCACATCTGCCAAAAATCCTGCAACATTTCATTATTTTTTTATCAATGATCCCTTCATAAAGTTTTAGCTCTGAAACATATTTTTAAAGAATTTAATTCGAATTCCTTTGTCTCTAGTGGTTCATGCTAGTAATACCTATTTTGTACGGTGATTATTGGTCAAGCATATTTTTGTCAAATATGCTATCAAAATAACAGAAATATCTTGAATGATGACCATTTAGTTTAAATACATCATATAGCAAAAATAATAGCATATATTTTGAAAGAAGCCACTCTTTTAAATAAAATAAACGCAAACGTGATTTCAAGATATAAACTATCAAAATATTTTTTTTTTTTTTTTAGATTAAATCCCGTTGTTATGGTTTGATTCTATTTTAAACATAGAGGAAAATCCTATATTATTACCTATTCTCATTCCCCCAAAATATTTTTTTACAAACATATACGGTGTACAGACACGCGCATTTTTCAGATTTATTATTTTCATAAATAAGTTGGGAGAACCGAGTACAGAAACTACCAACATAGCTCTAACTAGCTCTAGGTTTTTTCGTGTAGATTTTGATAAAAACAATTAAAACAAAATTTTTAGTTGAATCTAATTATGTAACCAGTTAGATTGGAGATAATTTTAATTATCTCGGTGGTGTAGGACTCCCGCTTGTTAGTGTTAGCTCGAATCCTCTTATTACGTTTGCACCTCTGATGGTATTTTAAATTAATTTGTACAAAAATCTAATTGAATTCACTTTTAAGATTTATGAACATTTTTAATTATGTTTGTTTTAAGTTAAAACATTTACTGAGTCTGTTCGTTATTCACATTTTTCAAATTTCCATTTTTGAGGCTGTATTTTTTTGAATTATCTACAACTACGTGCTGCTGTTGCTATCATAACAATTACAATTAATAAAAATACTAGCATTATACCTCATGTCAGTGTTTTTCACAGTTTGGGTTACCCCTTAAAGGTTCGGCAACTGTACATAAGAGGGCCGAAAAGCCTAAGTACACATAAAAATTAAATAGAATATTGCAAAAAAATCATATTTATTATATAATTAAACATAAGTTATAAAGGGTGGACGGTTAGGTATCGTGAAATATATTTATATGCTACGGGGATCGTGTCATGAAAAATGTTGAAAAACACTGCTTTCTGACCCTTCATGATAGACCTGTGATATGTATCATACTACTCATATGTATATATATGCTTATTATAAATTTATTAACACGTGCATAAATATATAATAGAGTATAGGGTGATATCCTAAGATTTACATAAAGACTATAAAGATTTTTTACGGCAGAAAGCGTAGTGTTAATCCTTTATGTATTCCACTTAATGTTAATTGGTTATTAGCTCATACTTACTTACTAAGTACTTCACAGAAGATTGAATTCCAATATAAGCTTCATTGCAGTGGCGTTATGACGTTAGAGAATCAATTAAAGCGTCATAATATGTATATTAATATGAGGCTATCTTGGAATTTTGATTATAAAATAATGGTACTAAGTAGTAAGTTTATTTATTTATTTATTTATTACAAAAACTTACTACTAACATTACAGGATTTCACCTAATTCGTTAGTGTAGACATAAAATTTAACATTATATATTAATATTA
>MOOZ01000719.1:413127-423933 GCA_002930495.1 Cecropterus lyciades | reverse complement strand
ATCTACCAATTCAATTAGTTTTCATAGTTTTATTTCAAACGGTCGAACACTGTTTCTACCACCTGGCTAGATTGACGTTGCTAATATAAAAATAGCTGAAAATGTGATATTGCGTATCTACCATAGTAAACTGATACCTGTTGCCATTATATTGACAGACAAGGGGATAATGACGTGTTCTACGTATTCGTATGCGGTTCCCTTACTCTATCAGGTCTGAAGGGAGAATTCCAGATCCTATGTATTTATATAGTGTCTTTTATCTGAAAATTTGTTAAATCTATACTAATATTATAATTGTAGAGATTATTTTTTTTTGTTGATAGTGCTAATCACAGGAACTACTGGTTCGAATTGAAAAAATATTTTTGTGTTGAATTGTCCATTCATGAACAAAGGCTGTTAACATCACGCTGTTTGCTAGAGGAGTAGCTAGTATTCTAGAAACTTAAACATTACATTTGGCCATCGTGAGGGGCAAGCTGTCCCATTATTTAAAAGCAAAGCCTAACTGATTTTTTTATTATGTTAAGAAAATGCAGACAATCTGACGACAGCCATAGATTATAAATGAATATTTATTCTGTATTTTACGTAATACAAAACATGTAGTACACCTGAAAGTAAGTGGTCACTACCACCATGGAAATCCGTAATCAACCCCAAATAGGACCTCTCTTAATCCTTTAGGGTTGATTACAAATTTCCATAATCCTATTTGAGGTTCTTTGCAAATTTCCGTGATGGTGACCACTTTTAAGGTAAGGAGAGTAAAGTTTTACATGAGATTGACTTAATAATTAAATAGAATTATTTTAATATGAACTGATAGCGTATACAAAAATACCACACCAAACCATATTATACTTAATCTTATATCTACACACGAGTGTTACTAAACTGCTCACAAGGTATTATTAAGGTCATTATTGGGAATGAACATACATTTTGTATGATCATTTTATTTTACTTACAAAATACATGATCTGTTTAAAATTCATTTTATTCTTTGAGGTATGACGAATATTATTCTTCGCCGAGATTGATACACGTATTATATTTGCATATCTGAATATGGAATACTCAGCTTACATCCTCTACCTTATGAATATTATTGAGAATGAACATTAATATTATAAGCAAGCTTTTCATTTTTTTCATTAGCGTACAAGTTTCCTGGATAAGCTTAAAGTAAAAGTAAGGTACTAATAAAAAACAAGATAGAAAAATGTAGCTGACAATATAATTATTATATTAATATGTTATAATTAATATTATATTATAGAACATTAATTGCAAAATCAATTATCTTTGTATGTTGGGTCCGTTAAAATTATTCATTAAGTTCTGTCCAAAATTATTCAGCCGTTTTCATGAATGCAATACGAAGAGATAGAAAATTACCTTCGTATAGGAAGTTTCTAGTGAAATTATTTTTATATGATGTACTCGTATATAAGCACTAAGAACTGAATTTTGTTTTCGTAGATTTCTAAGAGTATGCGTCAAAATATTGACATAAAATTGATATATAATTTTAATAATAAACCTAAACGCTTTCTACACTCATAGCCCTACAGTAAGATTTTCTCCTGTGTCGTGGATGCCATGGACATACAAAGACTGGCCGGGGATCGTACCCGGAACCCACTGTGTATCAGACCGGTATGGTGACCACTCCACCACGCGGGCCGTCATTATTATAATGGTATTTGATATTAAAGAATCATTGCAAAAGGTAAAATTATTATCAATTGAAAATTGCTTGTCATCTCCAGAGTTATTCTAATACTACCAAATTATACGAATAAGTTCAAAGCTGAACAGGAATCGAACTCCCTCTTAACCTAAAATTGTACAGTAAAAGGTTAGGAAATCGGACGCAAATATTCGTTAGGATCGTTTTGGCATGAGTAATACGGCAAAGGGTTAGGTTTCTTTGACCAATTGTGATGCCGCCTTCACCTCGCATGATTTGCGGATCACGTTCATGGATGGCATGATTCCCTCTGACCTTTTGGTCACTTACTATTATAAGTATGTTTATTACTTACAAAAGTTACTACAAAATCATTCAATTCGTTTTTACTTCAATACATACTTTTACTATTAACGAAAGCTACACGTATAACTAACAGCTTTTGTTATTGCAAAAGGGAAACATTAATATTTCCCTTTGTTTTTCCTAATGAAATTTAAGTAGCAGTATATAGATAACTGTTACTGTTTCTCTGAACTAGGTTATCTATAACCACATAAAAATTTGAGTTTTCTCTGAGAACGTTCACCAAAGCATTCCTACGTCTGAAAATTCGTTTCCATTTACAGACATTGAGCATGTCAGACACGTTTCATGGCATACAAATCTATACTTTTCTATACAATGCATCTTTAAGCAACAGCGCGACCGCGTTATGATAGATATAGATGAATATGTTAATACACATTTTACAAAACAGTGTTATTTTGTCCGTCATGAAAACGTCTGAAACGTTCAATTTTTGTGCTTAATAATTGCCGTATTATGCGTTGCTGTGTTCTGGTATGAAAGGTGTGGTATGGAAGACATACTTATCCGAGGCCTTCCAACTTAGTCCTCAGAGATAGCAACGTATCTGTGGTTAACCTCAAGTAAGATTCTGATGGGAGGCTCTTACATAAGGTTGATTACAGAAGTCCAGGGCGGCAGTGATTCGGTACTTACTATCAGGTGAACGACATGCTCGTTTGCTACTCTCCAAGTGTGAAGTCTAAGATGTTCCACCTTATGCCACGTAAATCTGTCGTACTTCTCCCTAATAAAAAGTTAAAAGAAACCAATAGATCCAAATTTAATTGTTTAATATTAACTTACAATACATAAGTACGAATATTAATGCCCCAGAGAAACGTATTTAAAACTGAAACGCGCCGGTCAAAGTATTTTATGACCACAACTTATAATTGTGCTTTAAAACTTGTAATTGCAATTTCCGAGGACCATTCCGAAAAAGGCCCAACCACTAAGAAGTAGCAAGTAACGAATGTCGGACGATTTTCCGCCATGTTTTCCGTTTTTTCATTCTAGGGAAAACTTTGGTAAGTGATTATTGAATATTCCAGCAGAATGTACCGGTTTAACCACGTACAGTATTTCAGCTTATATATTATTCTATGCTATTACTATGTATGTATCACGTTTTCTTTGGTGAAATTTAATGATACGGACCATCTAATGTGTTTATTGAGATAAAACCTTGAAGTAGATTTTAAAACACATGCTCATTAAAAGTAATATATAATTAGATTTATCACGAGTAGGTTGTAAAGTTCATGCCCAGATTAACTTTAAAATAATACTTTGTTTAAAACGTGTTACAAATTAATTATCCATTACTTTTACGAAGTTAGTTTGAAACATAACGAATAATTAACAATAAACTATATCGTAGTTTTCTTTTTTCAAAGATCCAAAGATTATTAAACAAATATGCCCTCTCTGGACGTAAAGTATGTTCCATCTGAGCTTTACAATATGAAAGGAATAATCTTGCAATAAATTATTTATTCCTATTCTAATGACTTAATATGCAGTTAGTTACAATTCAGAAATTAGTTTGTGCGCTTACGCGCCTGTGTGTGTATGTCTGCGTGTGTGAGTTCTTCATAACATTCTCATATAAAAGTAAAAACTACTACTTTGAATTTGGCTAAATGACTATGAGTAAAGCGTTTTGATTCAGCGCGCGGTCAATTTGTCATGACAGGTAGTTAAGGATAAAGCTTATTTGTAAATTAATTAAGTCACGTCCCGTTCGAACTCATTTTCCGATGCTTTGTTTTAGTGATAATTGACTTCTTTGTAATTTAAGATCCGTTTAATTAGACGCCTCTATTCCACGAAACGATCGAAGCGGAGGTAATTACAGGCATTTTATACTAACTTGAAAGAATTCGTTTTGTAAGATAACAGGCGTAATCAATGTTTTTGTTGGCGGTGATACCTTGCCATTTGAAACATACCAATTCTGCCACTGTTCCATCTTTTTGTTAATTAGTGCTAGTATTACCTCAGTGTAGTCAACAATATATTATTATAACCGGTATTTAGAAGATTTGAACAACTTCTAGCGAGTTGACCTCGTTTAATGTAGAAATTTGAGACGCGTCTTTGAGAGCTACGCAAACTTTGTTAGCGATGTGACCGCTGCATTAACTAACAAAATCATAACTTAGATAGATCCACTTTTGCTATAAGAATACGTAGATATGTGACGATCGATCAAGATCCAGTTTCTTACATGACATATACGCTTACCGTTTACGAATACGACTCTATTAAAAGTATTCCTGATATGGTATGATCACAGGTCATTACGTCATGAGCCTCTTTTATTATAAACCTTTATTTGGACACGACAATATTTCTTTGTTATTTATATAGTATTCTTTTGTTCTATTTTTGTGTGTCCATTTGCTAGGGGCAAAGGCCTCCTCAAATTTTTCACCATTCTGGCCTTTCTATGGTCACACTACCCCATGTTATTGCCGCGACATTTCTAATGTCGTCATTCCACTTTCTTTGTGGTCTACCTCTTCCTTTTTCTTGAATATAGTCGTGTTATTATTTTACTCCATTTTTCCTTATTCTGATAATGTGACCTGCCCATTTCCACTTTTGGGCCTCCAATGCCTATGAGCCTCTTTAAACCTAGTAAATGAAATAACATTCGAAATCGCGGTATTGTTATTTTTCATACTTTTTATTCAATTTGTGTAACCTATGTAATGGGTTTTTTTAACCAAACATTGAGAAACAAAATTTGTAGATACTTTGAAAAAATCCTAATTCCTCGTTTAAATTATAGAGCAGCAAAGAATTATATTACGCGGTAAGTACGCCGTGAAATAAGGCAGCTTATAATAAATAAGGGAAGTCACGTAAAAATCTAATAACTGTCGAAAATTGGAACCTATCATGTGTGGAATGCCTACCGGCTCACCATTGTGTTAGTATATTGCCTTGTTCATTTTAGCATTAATATTTTGATTAAAACTATACAAACATCGTTGAGGGGAAAATTAAAAACAGGTAGAATTATTTTATCATATCATCGTGACTTAAATTATTTGTCAAATTTTATGAAATAAGCGTTGAAATCCAGCTTAAGGACTCTATGGAGGATTGTAATTAACGTGTATTATTTTATTGCAGAATTATTTTTCTCTAAATCATATTAGATTTGTACATTTCGTATGAACTTTAAGTGAACCAATTCTGATCTCTTTCGGCGCTCTAAATAGAGAAATAAATATGGAGCAAAACATTAAAAGGTTAATTTTGAAAGTTTTAGTATTCGTTTTGTAATTAGATTTCAATCTGAAAAGTTGTACTTTTTACGTACCATATATGGTCAAAGTTTCTTTAAGATATAAAGTCAAACATAAAATTTGTACCATAGCATCGTTTTCTCACCTATGGCATAATACTGAAAATTTGCGTTGAACGTGTAGCGACCTCCCGCTACTCATCAACATATGACGTCACCGTATTCTGAATCACGCTATCGGAGTTTTCTCAACATCAAGCATATATACAAGTTCCGAACAGAAACTGTTGGAGCACGGCCGCTCCCCAGGCATGATCACCTAGCCTGGCGGGAGATCTCCCTTTGCCAAAAACGTTTTATTATTAATTATTATTTCAATGACATATGTGTATAATAATTGTCAGTCATAGTATATAATACCCGTTAGCCTGAATTAAACATGGCCGATATTTGGGGTCGGCGTATGTTGGTATGTGGAGAACGATCCAGTTGGTATTCGCGCCTTTGGGGTAAGCAACTAACTATTCCAAGTATCCTTTTGCTCTGCTCTCATGCAAACATTTCTAACATATAGTCTCATCCTAATTTAATCCAGTAATCTTTTATGTGACTCAATTTTTAACCAATTTAATGTGAAACCTGATAATATGGCGCAGTGAGCGTTGATGTTACTCAGAAACGCTGCCACTAATTTAATAGATTTTGTCTCTTAGTTACTTCTTATGACATTCATGAGAAGAGAGCTAGTGGCAAAAAATATTAATCATATTACAAATAGATTCCCAATCGAAATCCCAACAGTCCCTAATCGAACTATCGATCCAGAGTATATTCCAACCTTAAATGTATATTTCTGATTTTGTCATTGTGCTATTTGATTTTTATAACATGTTTGAATTTTGCAAAGTTTATAAAGACATAGTTTCTCCAAAAATATTTTCCTTCCAAGTTCATGTGTACCGCAGAATTCAAAACATCTAGTAGGTACGATTAGGTGAAGTGGAAGCAAGTCAAATTTCGTTCACAAACAGATTGCTACCGGATATTGCATCTTCATACGTCTGTACACATATGTTCCATACTATGAAGTTCAGTTTGAGACTTGTATACAAGACTTACTCAACTTCACAGTAATAGGGTTACAGAATGCATACATAGAACTAGTCACATTGTTTAGACAGTTTTTACAAAAAATTACTTGAAGAAACACGTCTGCTTCCAAATTTCCGATATTTTGTAATACTTGCATCAATGAAATCTCATTTACAACGAGATAAACCAACCGACAAAAGCCTAAGGGATTATGAAAGACACCTTGTAATGAAAATTTCCGTTACATTAAAGAATAATGGAAATCATATTTAATGACAATTTGTATTAGAAAACCACATGATATATTTACAAAACTCGAAGAGCTAGCTAAAACTCTTTTATTCACAAAATCATTTTAAAGTTTATGTATTAATTTATTTTGATCCGGATTACACGTTACAGATTTACACAACCTGTAAGCAGGTCCTAAGACCTATATTTTGAATAATCCGGTGTTAGTAAAGCTTTATGACATGAACGTAAAGCTCTCGAAATACGTGTTTATTTATTTAAACTGATAAATTCAAAATAAGCACAGAAACCACGAATGTTACTAAAAGGGTTGGATAACCAACATTGTAGTTAGGAAGTGATGGAGTCTGTCTGCGACAGTTTAATGTACCAAGCGAAATATGTTATGTATGGTGAGCATCCACTTCAAGACTGTGAAGTCTTTGAACTTAATCTTTATTTATTATCGTCCAAGTGGTAGACCGGGGAGGTCACACCGCTATCGCGCTACATCAATTTCTTACCTGAAGCAATTCTTTCGTTTCGCAAACACACGTACCTACATTCTCACAAGCTTTCGCATTTAAAATATTAGTAAGATTGTCGCTCAACTACTATTAAAAAATCTCCCGTTTTTTGTTCTTTAGCTTAATATTATCCTCCTATGCCAATTCTCTTGCGCTTTGCTTTTTCCTTGAATTGCAACTGTGCTGTGTGAGTCAGGCATTTAAATCATATCATCATATATCATTAACTGAAAAAACGGGATTACTTTAATGCAGTCGCGTTTTTTCTAGGTATATACTATATTTCTCAACGTTGCTTACAAAGGGCAAAGATAACGCCAGCGCAAGCATTGTGATCGGATGGTTTATCGTATCCCTTTGTAAAAACCGGATCGTTTCAACAATACGAAGATATCTCAGTGCGGGCTTCTTGTTGACGGAAAAACATTTAATAAACAAATGGAGATTTGCGAATAGAATTACGTTTTTCTTAATGTAGCTTTTTATATAGATAATCTTAATTATTTTTTAGTTT
The DNA here is from genome assembly GCA_002930495.1 of Cecropterus lyciades. Lineage (NCBI taxonomy): Eukaryota > Metazoa > Arthropoda > Insecta > Lepidoptera > Hesperiidae > Cecropterus > Cecropterus lyciades. Next base: position 416,260 of record MOOZ01000719.1, on the reverse strand, counting down.
TTCTTAAATTATTTAATAATTCTATCATCATCACAAAAATAAACTTATTAACACTCTTGGTCATAGTGATGAAGTTTGACTTATTCTAATTCCTAAAAGAGGCATATACCTCACAGTGTGATCGATTTATTAGCTGTAGCAGAGTAAGCTAGCAAAAATGTTTCTTGTAATCCGTCCCTTAAGGCCCTAATGTGTTTCCGGAACCATTTTCCTAAACTAGAATCTACGATTATTCCTACAGGAACACATAAAGGACCTTTAGTTTGTTGATTATCTAACAATAGTATATCTACATGTCGTATAAGCCATCACATAAAAATACAGGATTAGTGATTTTCGTTATTTTTTTTATTAGCTAGAGTAGCAAACGAGCATGCAGTCCATCTGATGTTAAATGGTTACAGCCGCCCGTGAACATTTACAAGCGATTTCGTATAAAACAAAGGTTTTATCTGAACTCCATCAAAAAACTGTTGCTGTTGCTCCCGAGAACTAAGATTGCCTCATATATAAGTGAGCCGGCCACAACACACTTTTTCCGAAACGCAAGAACTGCTTTACGCTAGAAATAGCTGTGGCGGTGGTACTTCGTGGTCGAGCTACACAGGTTCTACAACCTGGTGAACAGGTGGTCGTGACAGCGTATTCCTTGTTTAAAATATGCATGTACCTGACCAAGAATCGAACTTGGAGCTCTCCGCAAGTGTAACCGGTATGACAAGCACTCCATAACCGGGGTCCAGGTAAAAATAGAAACTAAAGCTAAGGCGTCAACGATAGAATATAATAGAATAATAATAATAATACTTATAAACACAAAATAACATAAAATTGAACAAAATTGATCAAGTATTGGATTCTCCAGTTCGACAAGTTCGAACTCGGAGTATATGTGACAGGTGTCACTAGTTGTTTCTCTTCGGCAGTTGGAAACTTTGCGCGTCCGATTTACACAGCATTATTCATACATACTACTAGCACTATACTACAGCGACATACGAACTTAATTTTTACCCAACTGCGTCAGACGGTAATGTTTTTCGAGCGTATATTTGTATGTATGTATGGGCATTTTGTTGGCACACGCTACAGCCCAAACGGCTTGAAGGATTATGGCATATGATATAAATTTTAGATTCGTCGCATTAGAATCGTCGCATCGTCGTTGCAGAGTCGGTTTTATATTTTTTTTAATTGCGCCTGTAAATAGGGAGGATAGGAGGGAGGGGAAGAGGGTAAGGCTGTTTTATTATCATGACAATATGGATATCAAATAAGAGTAAATAGATCATTCCAAAAATAGCTATTATAATTTTATATAATACTTTTATGGCAATATTTTGAAGAAAACCAACCCTTACAATCGTTGAAATCGATATACCTATTATTACAAAAAAACAAACGACCCGATTGGAAATTTCAGTTTTAATAGATAGTCGGATCCATATTTTCTTAATAATTCTTGTTCTACATAATGTGTGAGTATCAAACAACAAAATAATGAATCAGTTCTACGTTTCGATGCTTAGGTGCTTAGGTTCGATGTTAAGTTCCCATTGTTATCATAAAATAGTTGTTGTTAAATCTTACGCGGATACTTTATGATAATTATAAAGTTACACTAAAAATAGAACAGTTTTGAGCCGTAGTATCATATCATTTCATGGTCGTACGATGTCCTTATCAATCCGATGTCGGACGATCCCCTTATCAATCCGATGTAGAGAATAATTATCCTCTCAGAGAAACAAAAGAATTAAATGTAAATAAACTAACATTCATATAAATATAGTTACATTAAATTACATTTAGTACTTCACAAAATAAAATAAAATATAATATAAAAATATGTTAATAAAAAATAAAAGTAATTTTAAGCAACCAATGTAAATCTCATCTGTCATTCCTAAATTTCCCAAAGGAACTATTTGCCACAACGACAAATGCCTTATTATGAAGTTAATAGGTTTTTCTGTCTCTCAACGTTATAAAATATTCAGTAAGTTGACTCATTATTATGATTTAAAGACAACATTAAATGATTCTACTACATTTTACTCTATCGCAGAAAAATCTTTTTAGCACTGTTTCTATAATAGTTCTTAATTCTTTAAATGCTCCACAATTTCTCTTTTGAAACCGCGATTGCTATTTTTCTTTACTTAAGAAAAAAATATATAAATCTAGGTTATTCCCACGACTCCGCTGGGAGGTACTAAATAAAATAAGTGAAAATAAATAAATTAAAGTCCCACATTTCAAAAATAATTACGTAAAAATGTATCTTATAAACAAGTTATAAATTAATAATCGAATACGGAAAATTAGTATTATAGAAGATTCATTACATCGAAATAAATGAATTAAAACCAACTATAAAAAATTGTATGTAAAAAGGAAAACGATGCTCCATTTGCAAATCAAAAGACTCCAATAACAACTTAGCGAATCAATCAAAAACATCTCCACAAATCGTATTGCCTGTTACATTGTGTAAATTGTTCCTTTCACCTTCACACGTTATTTAAGAGTTACAACATTAAATTAAGTCAGTCGTGGAATTATATTTGTTTTAAGCACGAATGAATAAAACATCGATTTAAGAATATAGGTTTTTATTTAATTGTTATTCATTCGTAAATGTTGGTATGACGTGGTGGAAATATCTATGTTGAAGTAAGGAACGCTCGACCACGAAATATTCGCTCGACGTTGCAAGTGTCAGTGTTAAGCGAAATTTGGCAAATGTTACTAGAACTATGCAACCAAATTTCGTTGTCTTATTGGATTAGACACACATTTGTTTTTAACGCTCAACGTTGACGTCTGTAGTCCAAATCGATTAACGTTTAAGGCAAATGTTTCCTGGCCCTCACCTACATCTAACGGCAGCGATGCCGTAACCTCATAAGCTTTTTAAAAAGACATAAGTATTTAAAAAGTGGTAGAACTCTTTGTGGTTCAACTCCGGAAACACCAACGGCACTTTTACATCCGCTTACTTGTTTGCTACTTCGATTAAAAAAAGAAAAACACATTTTTTTTCTAATTTTAAGCGAGATGCCCGTAATAATTGGCACAAATTATGAACGACAATAGGCTGCAGCATTCCCTTCATAATCTTTAAATACAC
>MOOZ01000719.1:370930-384740 GCA_002930495.1 Cecropterus lyciades | reverse complement strand
CTTTAGTATGGGCGAAAACGTAAACAATTTTTATTTTGAAGAAACGTAATCAACTCGTACTAAGCCATTACATTTTGCATCATCAACTATACCGAGTAAATTGCTCACCCACCCACGGAAGTAACACTGTTACGCTTTTAAACCAAGCATTTGTTCGCATTTTGTCTGCAAGGGATTTAGTGTGCGTGATACAATTTTATGAAGATAGATATCGTCGTCGACTGAAAATAATTTCCACTTCATTCCATTCCTTCCGTTTCACTACCATGCCTTATTTGAACTTACTGTAGCAGATCTATAATTTAGTTTTTAGCAATAGGTAGATGATGTGATTATGGTAAAACAATAAAGATCATACTTCAAGACGATTTTTAAAATTTACCAGTACCTACTTTTATGCCATACCTTATTATGTCAAGTGAAGGGTACGATTGTACAAATCATTCAATTGTAGCCACTGATACCTTTATTTATTTGGAAACAATGTAACGAAAAACAGATTTACCAAAAATCCTGTCTACGTGACTGTCAAAAAGGTCTCCGAAAGTTATTCTAATCCGTATTAAAAGAGGCTAATGCAAATCAAACTAAAGCAGGCATGTTATGGTAATTTGCAAATCCGCAAGGCGTAGACTTTCACAAGAACAATGGCCCTTAAAGTAGTTCAGTAGATTCCCCAATAATAAAACGCTTTGTACCTGCCGCTTAACTTAGTGCAAAGTTTTGCATTGTATGAAGTTTGGTAAACGCTTATATAAGTCCGTATCTTATTCTAATATACTGGTATTACTCATTAAATGTCTATTTCATATTTTCCATTAGTACATGATTTGTAGTCTATGTCAATTTTATTTGCCATTTATAATTTCAGTTTCGCTTTGCTTGTACATCAACGTAGTATAAAAATAATTAAGTATTAACACTTTTGAACACTTCTTGACAGCGAGAAGCGTGCCCTGGATCTTGGACTCAGCCGTGGTTACTCCGGAGCTCTCCACGCTAAGCATCTCATGGCCATGCAAGCCGCCAACTTCGCCGGCGGACCAGGCAGGAGGCGACGAGCCCTGTAAACCTCGTCCACGTGGACTATACCCTAAACAGCATTGTCCTCTGGACTAGTCATCACCCATCGGCTGGTCAATAACGAACATGTATCCTCAAAATCCAAAGTCCACATTAATTTAGTCTCATTAAGCTTTGAAACAAATCTATTTACTTATTATGGCCTATAATTAGAGTTTGTAGATAAAGATTTCAATTTATCAGCTTTATCATTCCTCTAGTCGTCCTAAAGTTATTGTAGTTAATTATCATATTATTGTTAATATTTAATAATATTTTGTTCAGGTGACGCAAACAACACTAATTGATTTAGATTAACCCAGATTGTAATAATCTATTAAACCTTTATCTTTTAATATGTTACGAGTACTCGCGATATGCGTATCTTTATAGTAATAATAGTCCATATTCAGTGCATTCTTATTTATCATATTATTCATTATCTACTTTACATTTTGCGTCACTTGGATAAATTCAATCTTAGTAGCAGTGACTGAAGTCTGACTTTTCTTCGCTAATGTGAGTCTGATTTATCGTAAATGTCGATTAAAATATTGTACTTAAAATCCCTTTCCTGTTACTCTCTTCATCGGAGGCGTAAACGGTTTCTGAATTAATTTCTGTTGTTGCCATTCAAAGTAATCAATCGCTTTTATGTTGGAAACGTCGATAATGTTTAGAAAGCGTTCCTTATTATATTTCTGATACAAATTTAGTGGAAGTTTCGAATTAACGTTTTAATTTTGTAAAATACTGTATTTGAAAATTTACTTTATAGATTGTTTTACTTCTAGTCGCGTATTAGCTTAGATCTACATTTTAGTTTTGAGTTATAAAGTAACATTCATTTTTTAATATACTTTAATGTTATTATTGATCAGTATTTCCTAAGTATTATAAATTCCATATAAATCTGTATTCATTCAAACTTTGTAATATTTTGGCATGACTTCGCTTACCTTATATCGCTAGTTATTTTATACAGAGTAAATGTTACTATTCCTAATGTATGTGGCAATTAGTAAATAGTGTTACATTAAGTGATAAATACCTCCTGTCTAGAGTTTATTGTTAATAAATAAAGATATTCATATTAACATTGCCGTTTATGTTGCTCTTCTTTGTGAAATTCTATTGGAGTTTAATAGATACTTACAAGCAGTAAACAGTGTTCATTGATTTCCCTTTTCTTCCTAAAATGCCTAATCTATACATATAAATAAAATTGAAGTGTCTGTTTGTAATATCAAAATAATAGCTTTTTATCCAATGCATATGGAAATATATATGATACTGATACCAAAACATCAATTACTAAAATTTTTGTCTGTCTGTCTGTCTACCTGTCTGTCTGTTTGTTCTGGGTAATCTCTGAAACCGCTGGACCGATTTTGACGGGACTTTCACTGTTGGATAGCTGATTTTATAAGGCGTAACTTAGACTACTTCTATTAAAGAAAATGTAATAAGGGTTCCGCATATAAACATATAACCTAAGAAACCGCGCGCGCTCTACGCGCATGCAGCCATCGTCACTGTCGCTAATGTCAGTTGCTATCATCCTCTCTAAAACAATGCTTTAAATTTAAAATTGTATAAGGTTTAAAATTTCGGCTATATGTAACTTCGTAAGGTTACATTTTTTAAACGCGGGTATAACCGCAGGGCTCAACTTTTATATAATATAAACATACAGTACTAGTGTTTGGTTAGATATTATTGTTGTACATTCTATACTTACGAAAGGTTCTTCCATTTACTTATATTACTCTATTTAACACTGACATTGACAAGTAACTAAATACAATTATAAAAATCTGGTGTAAATTAATAAGCCCATAAAAATATATTTACAATTTCCATAATCAGTTCGCAAATCCACGTATAAAAATTATACACATGTACACCGCTTGTTTTTGTAATTGTAGAGACTTAATGTAAGCGCGTAAACATATATTTTTTGACATGTACTCAATGTCATCATATTACTGCAACAAACATTTCAAAACAACGTTATTTTATAGGTGGTTACGCTAAGAAATTGTAAGTCTATGAGGACGAAATAATATGAAAAGCAATTCATTAATACCTACCTATATATATACTTACCTATATATACCTACCTATTACGTTTATGAACTAAACAACGTACAAAATTTTGTTACATAATTATAAGAGTATATTGAAGAATGTTGTTTGATGTTGATTAATAAAATTATGAATATGACAAACAATGAATAAACAGAAAATGCGTGTAGCATTTTACACTCATAGCCTCACAGTAGGATTTTCTCCTGTGTCGTGGGTGCCATGGACACACAAAGACGAATACACAAACACCCAGACCCAGAACAGAAATCTAAACTCATCATTCAGATGTCTGTCTAGCCGGGGTCGAACCCGGGACCCACTGCGTGTCAGAACGCTATGGTGACCTCTCCGCCACGCGGATGATTAAAAATAACACTAAGCTCATTCAAAATTTTGCGAATACATTGTTTTGCGTATCCATGGATTCAAACACCGAGGGGTTTTAGTGTGGATTCAGAAAAAACATGGATTCGCAGAACATGAACGTCCAGGTTTAAAAGTCCTAAGTGATTCTAATAGATGGAAACTTTTTAAAGTAAGCAATAGTAAATTAGTGATATCAAATAATAATTATTATACTTTATCACAAAACCGCAGAGTTACGGACTAATATCGGCATTACACGTTCCATATCTAAAAATGACACATGTAAATCTAAATATTGTCACAAAATAATAAATAGTGACATCTTACGGGTTAAAATAAAACTAGCACGAAAGTGCTACCGCAGAGACATACTACGAACGTCCAGACTAAAAAGTTCGGAGTAATTTTCATAGATGGAGACACTTTTCAAAGAAAGCAAACAAGTAAAGCATACTAAATTTTCCACAATCCTGTAAAAGTGGTTCCCTCTATCTTCTTTTCACCACAACAATCATCTTCTTGGGTGTGTGAATACCTCATACGGAATCATAGATGTCGCTTTTATCCATTAAATATCAATTCTCTTAAGAGTAAATAGTTGGGCCTTATATTGAGAGCATTATCGAATTCATAGTTACTATATGAAACTCAAACAAATCATATGAACACACATACGAGCAATAATAAAATAATTGATCGAAATTGGTGCGTAGCTTATTATCGCAAAAATATAATTATAGATAGGAATTCATAGTAACTATATGAAACTCACACAAATCATATGAACACACACATACGAGCAATAATAAAATAATTGATCGAAATTGGTGCTTATTATTGCAAATATAATTATAGATAGGAAATAACTCATTTAATTATAAAACGTAATTAAATCCGTTTACCGATACCAGGTACCTACAAAAATATTAACAAAATACTATTTGCAAAAAATGCCTGCCATCACGCAACGAGACGGAAACGTGGGTTTTCAATAAGCCGGAACGATATAACAACAAAGTAAGCAGACGTATTACTAAATAAATTTTACGCTAGGATTCTATAATGATTCAAGCTAGATATGAGAGTAGTACAAGACATTACCAGAAGTAACATTGACCAAGCTAATTTTACTATTAGGTCATTAATGGTAAAATAGGTAAATTTTACCGAGGGGTGAGCCCCAAAATAGTACTACTTCTTTTATTCATTTATTGTGTCATGTCGATTTTTAGAGTACTTAAGATTTATGCCGGGGAACATCCATCTTGAATTAAACTACTTTCTCTCTTTCCATAAATGTCGTAGGAGGCGATGGACGACAGCGTCTTCCTACGTCACATCAACACCCACTGGGGTCACCAACACATATTGCAGATGCATTGACAATTGCCGAAACACCTAATGGGGGCATCAGGTGTGGCCTATGGTCAGTAGTTGGCTTTAAAATGATGATGGTTAGACATATGTAGAATAGGAATTTTCGAAAACAGCAGTGCCTTTGTGAATTTTTTTATCGATCATTTGTGGTCACCACCATGCACAGCGAGACCTATTCAAGACTTATATTGGGCATTCTTTCTAACAGATGTCCAGCAGTGAAATTCTGAATACTTACTTATAATGGAAGTGTGAAAAGACCTTTATTTAACTTATTTATGTCCACACATCAACTACTGATTTTAAACTTTTATATTTGGTTGTACTGTTTTTTTTATGGACTTTTAGCAACACCTTTCCTATACATAATTCTGTTATAAAAAAGCAATAGTCGCACAGCTACGTTTTGTTGTAATGGAAATTTTAAAATGTACTTACATTAATTTGATGATAATTTAATTCGCTCTCTGCCTAAAAGTAACTTGCTTCATCTTTCAGATTCAAAATACCTCCACTCAACATCGATCGGTACTTATTTCCAAATCCTGATAACATCATCTAAATTATACAGGTTCCAACTAAATATCTGTGACTTTAGACTAAGAATCTAATTACACATAGTTTATTGTGGATATCAATAAATTTTTGCAATGCTTTGTGAATGACTCACATTTGCAGCGTTTTAATTAGAATAATATATAAAAACCAATATATTTAGATGCCATGATCAAGCGAAAAATCTGCAGGAACAAATTATAAGAATGCTTTAAGAAGATTTATTGAAGCATATGACAAGAAAACAACGTCATGATTAAAGATTATCTCTAAGTTATTTAGATAAAAACCAATCATTTATCCATGTAACTTTCCATTATAATCTGATGCGTAGTATTTCTTCTTTGGTGGTATTAGAACCCGTGGTGGTGCAAATCCGGGGGATTGTTCAGCTTGCAGCAAACTTCTTGCCAATCTTCTGCCAAGATCAGGATCAACTAGTGTAAACAGTCTAATCACCCTTCTCTGTATATAAGGTGCTACTGGCAAAAGTAATGTAATTGTATTATTTACAAATCTACCTTTTTGTCCCTCTGTTATAACGTAATTATGATAAAACTCTGCAGGTACTTCTAGATCCACAGCTCTAGATTGTAATAAACTTAGACTGTCTTTCGGACGCGCTTCATCAATATAAGGTATTGGACCATTAAATGAATTCGGGAAGTACATTGGTGCATCTTTCATATTTTCCAAAACAGGTGGTAAACCATCTCGATTGTATTCCTTTCTATACATAGGAGTATTCACATGTATCCTATTATGATTTATACCTAGACGATGAATTTGTGTCTCCCTGTATGCAAACCTACGTGCCCTAAACATTGAATCGATTGGTCCAGGAATACCAGGAACTAAATTAGCAGGATTTAATGCAGCTAATTCCACATCCCTAAAGAAGTTATCTGGGTTCCTATTTAAAGTTAAGCGTCCAATTTGCACAGTATGATAGGTTCCTTTTTTCCACAGTCTGGTAACGTCAAATGGATCATAATCACAACGCCGAACATCGTCATAAGACAAAACATCCATTTCTAAATCCCAAGCAGGATAGTTTTTCTCTTCAATAGAATCATAAAGGTCTCTGTTGAAATAATCTGGATCTCTTGGAATTATTAAATTTGCTTCAGAATCTGGTAGATTTTCTATACCTTGGCAAGTTCTGAAATTAAACCTAACAAAATGCCTTTCGCCGTGTTTATTACGAATTTCATATGTTTGAATGGGAAAATAGTCAGCTTTTCTATATCCATTAGGAAGACCATAATCTGACATCAGCCAAAATGTGGCATGCAACGTCTCTGGCTTTTTAGAAATAAAGTCCCAAAACATTGTAAAGTCTCTACGGAATGTTTTAGGATTTCTTTTGATTACTGCTCCAAATGGTTCAAAGTTGATAGCATCTTTGTAGAAATAAACTGGTGTATGCAGACTCAAAAAATCCAAATTTCCTTCTTGTGTAAAGAATTTAACGGATAAAGCTTTTTGTTCTCTGCCAACATCATGTCCACCAATATTTTGTATAGCTTGAGAAAATCTCACAAATGCTGGAGTTTTCTTGCCTATTCCATTGAAAATGTCTGCAGATGTATATTTCGATACATCGTGGTTAACTTCAAAATATCCCCACGCTCCTGTACCTTTAGCATGAACAACTCTTTCAGGTATTCTTGCATTCGTAAAATCAGTCATTAAATCTATATGAAACTGATTTTTGAACTGATTGATGTTCAGAGCAGTTGTGTCTCGTACCTCCACAGGTAATCCTGAGCTGGTGGTTATTACCCCTATGGGTTCCTGAACAAAAAAGTTTAAATGTTGAAAAGTTAGTAATTTTGCGTCTCTTATTTATATTTCATGACTTTAAGCCATGGATTTTTTTAATAAATTAACCGTTAGTTATTTTGTTCCTATCACGAGTAAGTAAATATTAATTAGAAAAGTAGGTAGCGGTGATCATGCCTTTATGTTCTATTTTTAACTAAATGTTATTCATTTAAGACGTTCCTACCCAAGTCTTAAAAAGTACCAAAACATTTATATAAGTTAAATATAAGAAGCCTTTTCCAGATATATGTAAATGCCCATAACTTGTAATACATATAAAACTTATGGCTCTATCTTAAGAAATTCTCATTTTACATACCGGGTGTTCCAATCTGAAATCGTACAGTTGTCGATCCGAAGGGGTAGTTCTGTTCAAGAAGGCCAAATTTTCAATATCGATACTGGGATCACAGACACCATATTGATTTAGTTGATTTAAAAATATAAACCAAACACAAACAATTAATCTTTTCATGTTGGCTAAAAGGCCTTTTGTAATTTGTTGAGTATGTTAACCAATATTTATACACAATTGTACGTACATTGTAAGATTTGAAGGGATAATAGAAGTAATTTGGTGATTAATTGAAAATGCAGGATATGGATTATTTAATCGAACATAATTGTATTATTGGAAGAACCGTTCCAACGTAAACTATGTAATGATAACGTTTGCAGCTTGTAACAAGCATCAATCAAATATGGAAAGTCATGTTAAAGTTTAAATATACATATCACATGTTTTAACATTTTTTCCAAAGTTAATACCATATTCAAATCTTATTCTGAACTATGTGACAACTTGTGTAAGATTTTGTAAAGTCGTATTTTATGTTAAATATCCGAATCTAAAGTTAGTATCCTGATCTAAACATATAAGAGTTAGAAAAATAATGATTAAAATAATAATAATGCTTGTGTAAAATATGAACGTTTTAATATTGTATTGCGTTATTAAAACAATTAGCAATATAACAAAACAAATGAAGTACTTAATAAATGACGTACCGATTATCTTGTAATTTACATTAATTTACACGTGTTTTAATAATTATTAAATCTGCTACTACTAAAGTTGTATTCAGTGTACTGTACTAAAACGGGAAATAAATTATATTGATTGTAAATAGTTACATATAAAAATATGAACAAATTTAAGCAAGTTTACAATTATTTTATAATTGAATATGTTTTTCCGCATATATATGCAAAAACACATTCAATTATACCGTATATTTTGTGGTTGCGTGTGTGTGAGGCGGCTATCTTAGTCCTCGGGAGTAACAACGCATCTGTTATCGACTTTGGATAGAACCCCCGTTCTATATGAAGTTGCTTACAGATGTCCATGGCCGGCTACCTACTTACGTGGACTGCATGCTCTATTACTATTACTCTATTACTACTTTATCAAAGAAAAAAATATTTTCTTAAGTCTAACGCCATTAACGATACAGTGAAGTGGAATGCAATTAAAGGACATGACCAACCAATAATAAAAAAGTTTCACAGTCACAGAACTCGGCGTCTTTTGTAAATATAAAAAACGAATGTCAATTGCTACTTATTCCAACCAAAAATCCGAAAGCCAAAAAGCTTGCTATTTTTATAGAGCAGGAGCAAGTAATGTTCCACAAATAAAGAGATTTTCCTCTAACTACTTATGATAAATAAATAATAGTCAAATAAAATCGCCTAACCTAGGGCAAATATCGCTTAAGCGGCAACAGTGCACAAAATGGCGAGAAGGTCTCAACAGGAAATTTAATTATATGTGTCCAAAAATACTACCTACCAGACGGACTGAGAAATAAATTAGGCCGCTTAAGGCTTCAAAAACTGTCACGTATTTACTATTGACATTTGTTTCGACGTCTCCGCTTCACTCGCTCCACTTCACGTAACTTTAGCTTAATTTCACAAAAATAAAAGAGTAATTAAAATTAAATAAATTACTTATCGGGTTTTACTTTTTGAATTATAAAGTTTTCGGTCGTCCTTGGTGGTTCTGTTGAAAAAATGCAAATCATTTACGTACAGATCACAGACTTAATATTAGTTAAAATAATTCATTAATATAAACCTGGGGCAAATAATTATTTTCATATTCAACATCCAAATCCTAATGTTTACCACTATTTCTAGACTGCTCACCGGGGAGAGCCCGTAAGGGGCATCGCGCTCGGAGGACTCCGGTTGCGTTTCGTTGGAGATCCCGGAGTCCTCCACGCAGCGCTGAGGACAGCCACCCCCCCTGGTGGCTTTAGTGCAGTAAAACTCCAAATCCCACATAACCCGGCGTTACTCCCACGACGTCGGGTACCTTTTGAAGGTTTCCCCCTCGTTACAAAAAGAAAGGTCCATCATGTAAAACTCATATGTAGAACGCCTGTTCTATATGAAGTTGGTTACAGATGTCCAAGGGCAGCAGTAACTATGTAGCATCAGATGGACTGCATGGTCTTGTGCTACGTCAATCTGATAAAAATCTACCGATCCGCACTTGATCGGCATGGTTACTATGGTGTAAGCTCCTCTCCGAGACCTGTGCCCAGCAGTGGGAAAGTATTAGGTCACCCAGTATAGATAGACACAGACGACTTGCATACCACAATCAATACTTCATAAGTGTCTGCGGAGTTTATTTAAAGACTCCGATGGTTCAACGAAGTATAAACCTTACTCTATCGTAACAAAGCTCCAGGTTCCTGAACTCTCTGTTGACCTAAGATCGGGACCAGAAATAGGTCAAAGAGGTCGCTGTCTCACTCCAATTCATTTTAATTAGCACTTCATTGTACAGGTGTACAATGTCTTAGGAATTACCTCGTCTTTGTACTGAATATTAATGTATTTTGTTTTTTTTTTTGGAGAAATCGGGACTTCAAAGTAAATGTGTTTGTAATTAAAAAAAATTAATTGATGTTAGCTTAATACATAGTTCTGGGTCATATTGGACACAGTAGTTTTTTCCCTCTATTTGTGGACCGATTCTCAAAATTCTTTTTTTATTCGAAAGAGTATACTTCTGGAATGGTCCCATAGTCACTAATAGGTCACCAAATTAGGATCTGATGACGGGATCCCAGCGAAATGAGGGCAACCCTTAAAAGTGGTAGGCATTAACAATGTTTTTCATATATTTTCTAAAGCTATTGACACATTTGCATATAGTCGTCATCATCTCCTGATGCTAAGCTGTTGACGGAAGATAGAACTTTTAAATGCTAACCATTTAAGAGTTGTACCTTGCTGTGAAGTATTTTTAAATTTAAATAGCAATAAATATAATTATTACTAAGCAGAGATATACAATAAAAAATTTGACCTTCAACTCTTTAACCTGATGAACCTGATGATGCAGGATACTAAAATCTTAAACCAAAAGAGTTATCCATTTGGTGTTTACAAATATAAAATAAGATTATTACGCAAAGACATATAATGAAAAATTTAAGCTTTAAATCTTCAATTCTGATTTATAAGAATATTACTAAGCAAAAACAAACGGTGAAAAATTTTAGCTTCAACTCTTCAATCCTGATAATGCAGGGCACGGGAGCGCCCTGCAAGCGGATGCGCCCAATTCCTATAAATTAAGATCTAACCTTTATTTACTTCAATACAATTTGTAAAAGTTATGGCTTAGATTTAATTTTACATCTATGTTGGAAGTTGAATTGACGTTTTTATTAAGGTTTCAGTTTAAGTTTTTGTGTAAATTTATATTTACGAGGCAAAATTAGTGATATTATAAGAATACAAATATAAGTGTATCATCACTAAAAAGCGTGAAAAAAATAACAAAAAATAGAAACTGACTTCTATGCCGCCGTGTTCTAGCGAAACATGTTGAGCGCCGACTTCAGGACTATGTAATATGTACTGTGTATGTACTAAACCAACATATACTTAAATTATTTTCTACTTCTTTGTAGCAAAGAAGTCGGTTTCTATTTTTTGTTTAAAAAAAAATTCCACGCCTGTTCTGAAATGAAAAAAAAAATAAGGATATAATTATATACAAAAATTTAAGAAAAAACCTTCCGAAAATCCACTGTATAATATTATAAACGTATTTGTATCTGGACATAGTCTGAACTTATTTCGAGAATTGTATAAATATAAGCATTTCCCCGAGACGTGAAACAATGCGATCAATCAAGCATCCACCACTCCGCTATCTCAGTAATGGTACTCGAATAACAAATTGAGATGAGATTATCTGGTAAATTACCATCGGATAATTGAATAACCATTTATCATTATTTATCAAAGAAAGCATTAGTAGGTGATGAATACTAATGATAAATCAGCTCTAGAAGTTATTTATTTCAATCAACATAGACCTTCATCTACAAAAAGTTAAAAAAAAATCATTAAAAAATATTAAAAAAAAACACACACTTTTTGCCAATTTAGAACCGAATTTCTAATGGTTTTTAAAACTTCGGGTCCGGCTTTGACGATCCGCGTGGCGGAGCGGTGACCATACCGGTCTGACACGCAGTGGGTCCCGGGTTCGATCCCCGGCTAGACAGAAATATGAATGATGAGTTTAGGTGTCTGTTCTGGGTCTGGGTGTTTGTGTATTCGTCTTTGTGTGTCCATGGCACCCACGACACAGGAGAAAATCCTAGTGTGGGGCTATGAGTGTAGAAAGCGGCTTCGGCTTGTGCCGACGGTTGTGGCCATAGCCAAATACTAGGCTTCAGCTTCGGCGTCGGATAAAATCGACCTTCGGTCGGACACTACATAGCTGTAAACAATTGGGACCTAAACATTAGTTATCTTGCATCCCATGTTGCTGCTTTTCATGAACAATAACACAATACATAAACGATAATTTAACAGGAGAGTCAGGTAAAAATTAAACAATGTTTTTCGTTTTAATTTTTTTAATGAAGTTAAAACCATGAAAGTGTATAAATTATAAGATTATTAACCACACTTAGACTCCAGAGTTTTGATTTCTAGGCCTTTGCTGGATATATTGTATCTTTAACTAGCTGGGCCTCGCGGTTTTACCCGCTACTACATAAAAAACATAGCGTGATGTTGTATAGCATGTAGCCTTAGTCAATAAATAAACTACTCAACACAAAAAAAAAATTCAATTCGAACTAGTAGTTCTCGAGATTACCACGTTCAATCAAACAAACAAACTCTTTTGCTTTATAATTTTAGTATTGACTAGAAATTGATGAATTTTGGATTGTGCATTTATTCGTGCAAGCAGTGATATGGTATATACTAACACCACAGAATTAACTGAAAAATACTTGAAATGTCATTTTAAGGATTAAGTCTGCATTTTTTGTATTTTTATCCGACTACTTTAGAAGGAGGGTAAAATTTTTCAATTCATTTTAAATGAGTGCCCATATTTAGTAATGTTAAGTAAAGCTATTCAGTAACGTGATATAATTTGAGGAGGTAGGTATAAAGACTTTTGGTGGTGCAAATACAGGGGCTTGTCCAGTGTTTGACGTTTTTTTAAACGGAAATTGGTGTGGCGTTGATGCTTCCAAAGTTAAACCACAAAGAGATTTCAACTTATAATTCAAAATATCATCACCACGATAATCACACATTGTCATGCAAACTATCTACTAAATTCAGCGTCAGCAAAAGTTACAACATTTGACTCACACACTAACTAACAAGCAAAGTTAAATAGAGGCTTGTAATAATAGTAAAAGGCATAATGTATAACTTTTCGGACATAATTACAGCAGTTCCACTCAGTTTCATTGCCTCTCGGGTCTTAAAGGGATGTTAGGGTACAACCGTGATTAGAGCGTGGGGGATTAAGTAATATCGATTTTGATCATCTGCTGCCAACTGCCCGAGGTTGCTTATAATAGAAAGAGTTCGCTTATGTTATAAAATTAATTTCCCTTTTTATTTTATAATACTAAATATTATAAAGCTGAAGAGTTTGTTTGCTTGATTGAACGCTCTAATCTCAGGAACAACTGGTTCAAATTGAAAAAATATTTTTGTGTTAAATAGTCCATTTATTGGGGAAAGCTACATAAAACAAACATACACGCTATGTTTATTTGTTCGTTTTTTATGTAGTAGTGGGTGAAACTGCATGGCACAGATAGTTTTGATCTTACCTAGGGTTGATTACAGATGTCTATGGGCGGCAGTAGCCACTTACAATCAGGTGGGCTGCAAGCTCGTTTGCTACTTCCATACTATAAAAAAGAATTTTATTATATAGTAGCCTGCAGTCCTCTAGAAAGTAAATTACCACTAGCCCATAGATACCTGTACGATTGGAGTCCAACAAGAAATGTATCTACCCTTAAGGACTTAGATGAAATGCTTCGTATAATTTTACGATGATATCAAATCATTTATACACACAATATTTTACATTTATTTACGCTTAACACTTATTCTTCTGAAGGGAGACTCATACAGTAAGTACGGGTATCGGACATATAAGGTACAGAAGGTGGATATGAGGTGTCTACCACACCTCCTTTTTTTTTTTTTTTTCTCGAGGGGGAAACCTTCA
>MOOZ01000719.1:346244-365437 GCA_002930495.1 Cecropterus lyciades | reverse complement strand
AGCACTAGTGGTAAATTAATCTATCTACCCTACGTCTAGTTCGTTTTTCTTTTTTAGGTTCCATATCACGACACACAACACTAACCGTATCCCTACGCACCGAATTTTGCATTATTTGTGATTTACATAAACTAACCACTGGATTCTGAAAATAAATTCAAAACCGCATATCGTGAGTACCCGTAACATATTAAAATGTATCAATTCCGCGATAATATTAGCCTAAAATCATTCGCTGGTTAATCTTATTGCGCCTAACACGCAGTGGGTTCCGAGTTTCATCTTTGGCCAGACATATAACTGAATGATGAGTTAAGATATCTGTTCTAGGTTTAGGTGTTTGTATCTTCGTGTGCGTCTATTCCATCTGCATGGCATAGAAAGCGTTAAGATTATTATGTAAGTTGATTGTGAGAAGAGAGATAAAAAACAAATTGAAATATAATGAATTAAAACCGGATCCCGAACCCCGCGGTTATCCAATGTGACAAACATTGGATAACAACTCCACCATGTTGCTTAGTGATAGCTACAAAGATCATCTACTGGCTAATGCTCCCGTTACCAGGGCGATTCGTATCCTAAATGAGGCCCACAATAGAAGTGATGTGTTTTGTTGCCAGTTGAGTGAATTCGCAAAATTTATACTATTTATTATTTGTTATTAGTAAGTACTTTATTGTTAATAATGACTATTTGTATATTGTGTTATATGTATTAAGCTACACAATCGCATTAGGTTAAGGACCTGTAATGATAGGTGTAATGATATAAATAAATAATAAATCATACAAAAATATCAAACAGCAACACTGTTATTTTATATATAGACATTTAAAATCTTAATACAAACATCATTTGTGCCTTTGTGCGTAATACCCTGCAAAATAACAATAAAGTGGCTCATAAATAACCATTACCAAGCTTAATACCATCGGAAATCGTAACAAAGATTCTTTGGTTCAAGAACTCGATTTTAGGTAGTATTTTATTATTCTTTGTGAAACCATAGTTGCATGTGTAGTAACAAATAGTTTAGCTGCAAAAACTGTATAAATAAATAACAATTTTGTATTTTAGTAACATAAAAATCTGGTTTTGTTTAGGCTGACTTTAGTATTATCTACTAGTATTGACTTTAGTATTACCTACTAACTTTAGTATTAACTAGTACCTTTCCTCCCTTAACGGTTAGACTTCGGAGACACCATTCTCAAATCTATTTCTGTTTGTAAGTTATGTAACCTATTTGGTTTGAAGGGTGTGGTAAGTGACATGAGGTTCCAACATAGTTATCCAGAGTAACAACGGATCTGTTGCCTGACTGGACTACAGTCCTGTTCATAATATAGATGTAATTTTGGAACCACCGTTTTGGTAACACACCTATCTATTGGTAACACACCATTCGGTTGTAGGGTGTGGTTGCATCTGTGCAAACGGAACGATTTACTTCAGATAGAACCTTTTGAAGGTGGTAGAACTCTTTGTGGTTCGACTCCGGAAGCACCACAGCCACTCCTATTTCTGCTTTATATCAGCAGTATTATGCGCTGCTGTGTTCTGATCTGAAAGGTGTAGTAAGGGAGACATACTTTTCCGAAACATTCCGAAACATTCCAAACATTCCATCTTAGTCCTCAGGGGTAGCGACGTATCTGTGGCTAACCTTAGGTGAGACTTTGATCTTACCTAGGGTTGATTAAAAATGTCCATGGGCGGCAGTAGTCACTTACCATCAGGTGGGTTGCATGCTCGTTTGATACTTCCATACAATAAAAAGAAACCAATTTTTTTAATGAAGTTGCTTATAGATGTTCAGGGGCAATAGAGGCTACTTACCATCAGATGGACTGGCGCCTGAAAACCTGCTGTCTAACAAAAAATACCACATCCAAATCGGTTCACGCGTTTAGGAGCTACGTTTTCACAGACAGACAGACAGAGCATTCAAACTTATAACAACCCTTTTTTTGCGTCGGGGGTTAAAAAACAGGTGGCAACTTACTATCAGGTGGAATATTTTCTATGCCACCTCGATAGAAAACTAAATAATGTATTTACGTTGGCTTTCACAATCTATAAGTACTATCAAGTAGGTCATGACCAAGTTAGAGCTATCCAAACAAAAAGTTCCTCGGATTTTCGGCAATATTGGAGTTTGGTCCGCAAAGGTCAAACGATTCTCAGGGGAGTCAGACGATGTTATAATAGTCGCTAACTTAATGAATAAGCAATGGAATGTTCATGGTTTTGGCTATAAAATTAAGGATTGAAGAATTCTACTTCGTTAACTGAAGTATCCATATCCTATTCTTAGTCCGAAATAGATTTGTCTACATTTCTATGTCCATGTCTAAAACTCTTTTTATTGTACATTGTTTGCAAAATATATTACTTTATTATGATACATGGAGTGAAAAATAACGTAAGTGAGTAAGTGGTGCCTATCGTATGGACATCTGTAATCAACCCTAGGTAAGATTAAAGTCTCACCTAAGGTAAGCTACAGATGCGTTGCTACCCCTGAGGACTAAGATGGAATGCCTCGAAGAAGTATGTCTTCTTTACCACACCCTTCAGACCAGAACATAACAGCGCATAACACTGCTGTTATTAGGCAGAAATAGCGGTGTCGGTGGTGCTTCCGGAGTCGAACCGCAAAGAGTTAATACCACCTTCAAAATATATCTGTGATCAACTTACCGTCAGATGGACTGCATGCTTGCTTGCTACTTCAATGTTATAAAAAGTATTTAAAAGTACATGTAACTTTGATGTTGCCTGAATGGTATTATCGAACCGAATAATTGAACAGATAGCGTGACCTTATAACCGTGAAATTAAATATCAAGGGCGGTACAGTTCAATGACTTATCGTAAATACCTTCCCACTCATTATTTAGGTTTCGTTATTTTTAGATTTTGTATTTTTTATAAGATCGATTTAGAAAACGAGCACGCATCCCACCTGATGGTAAGTGACCACTTTGGCACATAAACGCTATAAACATAAAGGTTTTATACACTCATAGCCCCAGAATTTTCTCCTGTGTCGTGGGTGCCATGGACACACAAAGACGAATACACAAACAGCTAGACCCAGAACTGAAATCTAAACCCATCATTCAGATGTCTGTCTGGCCGGGGATAGAACCCGGGACCCGCTGCGTGTCACCGGTATGGTGACCGCTCGACCGCGTGGGTCGTCGAATAAGTGTTAAAATTCAATTTTGTAACATTTTTACAAGATTGATGTAGCAAACGAGTATGCAATCCATCTGATGGCTAGTGATTGCTGCGGCATGTATACACTTTTAAAGAACCCCGAATAAAATAAGTCTTATATGAGTCTGTTCACAGACACGTTGCTGTGTTTTGTTCTGAAGAGTGTGGAAAAAGAGAGATAGTTTTCCGAGGCGCTCCAACTTAGTCCTCAGGGGTAGTTGTAAACCATCTGTGGCCAACCTCACGTAAGACGTTAATCTATTATAATCTGGGGTTGATTACAGATGTTCATAGGCGGCAGTTGCCACTTACCATCAGGTGGACTTCATGCTCGTATCCTATTTTTATTTATAATAAAAAGAAAAAAAATAAACGTCACCTAGCTATTAATTAGAAAACGGCATTGTTTTCATTAACTACCATAATTCTGTAAATATCACGTTCTTCAACTTAACATTTACCACGATTTAACTTTGTAAAGTAGTTGGTAGTGTACTTACAACAAATCCGCAGCAAAGTTACACAAACTGTACGTGAATGAGAAAGGAGACGTGCAACACAATTATCGTCGGAGCGAATTCCGCAAAAGGAGGAACTACATTCTCATTGAATTTCTAATCGTTCGTAAACGAACGCGAACATAAAAGAGAATTTGCACGAAATGTTTGTAAAGCGGTAGAACCACAATGGTTTGATCAGGGAGGTAGTACCACTACTATTTTTAGCGTAAAACAGTTTTCGCATCTAGATGGAAGCTTGTGGAAAAAATCACACTTACATCATGTGGCGACCAAGTTAGCCCCCATGAGTGGTAACGCATTTGTAATTGATAACATATCTGAAATCAGAAGACAAAATACTCCATATTGTAAAACAAGAGTTCTCGAACATACTCGAAACGAGTTGGTTACAGATTTTCATGGGCGACACTGACCATCTATCACCAGATATTCTGCATGCACTTTTGCTGCTTTAATCTTTAAAAAATTGCAATTTTATTCTAATATATTTCGATGTTATTGCTTCTAGATAACCGACTTTAGAGTCATTGAATTTATTGCCTGCAATTGCGCTCGCGATAAAATATTTAAAGTTCTTCTCAAGAACAAAAGTTTTAACAATGTCTTTAGATAACGTTAAGATTGAACGACTTATATGTGTTTTTCGAGACAAACTGAATAGTAGTTTTGAATGTTTCCGAAATCCTTTAAAATGTTTTGAACTTTATATTAAGTACGCGATGGAAACTACTGTCGTAAATAAAGTTTATGTTCTTTATTTCAATAAATCAAAGTTAAGGAGTTTAATCATACGTTAAGACATCTATCACTAAAAGATATTACAGTATAATGAATCATCATACTAAGGAATCCCCTATGTACCTGGATAATCCTATAGTTTTTAAGGTCCACTGTTGGACATGGGCCTCCTGTAGAAATATTTTTGCCAATAGTCACCGCGCCTAGCATTCGTGTTGAAGCCCGCAGTGAGTGTTGATGTTACACGGGCAGACGTTGCAGTTGGATTTTATCCTTTACTCACCTCTTTAGACATCCATGAGAAGAGAGGGAGTAGTAGGTACTATTATAGATAAACACCAAATGGCACAAATATAATTTATAATATTCATGAAATACGCTCAGCGAGGTTGTGAATAGGCATGTAGCAACCGCAGTGAGTACGTTAGTCAGTAAATTTATACTTGCTTCCATTTATCTAATTGTTAGTGCAGCTTCAGAAATATTGTTTGTTTGCACTTGCTCATTTCAACATAAACGTAAATATTTTTCCATTTTAATATTCTAAGATATTAAAGTGTTTTCTAGTGTTTAGCTTAGATAAAGCTCAGTAAGATTTTATCAATCATTAATGGGCGCAGTACGTATTTTTGTATATATATAAATGGATTTGAATTGTTTGTTGGGTATGTTAAAATAATAAAATTCACTGTTTATCTCCGTAACATACTAATGTATATCAGCAAGACTTTGTAGTGTATATGATTTTTAAAAAGTTACGCCAATTCAAAGCATGCTTGAACGATACAGAAATCAAAAACCTTTTGTAAAAATATACGTAGCTATAGTCACAAGGTCAAAAATGTTAAAGTACATCAATCGTCACCACTCATACAAATACATGCATACATTTTGTAGCTACCTATTTTTTTTCATTACTAACAAAATCACTACATTCTACTTAACAATGAAACCCAAAATTAAAGTATTTAACTAAAAAAGCAAATATAGAAATTAAAATAGATAAAAATAAAATATAGCGAGAGATGTGCTGAAACTAAATACACTTGTATTAAAATACCGCTAGACAAAAATAAAACGACTAGACAACAAAAGTTTATGCGTCTTAACAAAACCACCCTTTGAGCTCACACAGCTAAAACAGTATAAAGAACAATTTAATGGAACCATCCCCCTGCAATATCGACCGAGGTCGTCGACCCCATTGCGTGTTCTTAGTAAACTCTTAGTAAACTAGTTCTAAGTAAACACTATGTACGCTTTTATGCCGTATTTTATGTAGATTTTCTTAAAATAGCTACCAAATGTAGATAAGATAAATGTAGGTAAAGATAAGTTTTGTCGTTACACTGATTAAGTACTATATTCTTAGTAAAGCGAAAATCTAGATTTTATTTGTAGTTATTGTAAAAAGCACCGCTGTTCTAATTCAATAAAATGCCTAAAGATTTTAGCGATATGGGACAACCCTATAAAAAAATCCAGCAAAAAATTGTTGAATATACGTTCGAAAAACATTACCCTCCTTCTGACGCAGTCGAGTCAAAATTGTACAAGACCGAGTAAAGCGGTCACTATACCGGTCTGACACGCAGTGGGTTCCGGGTTCGATCACCCGGCCAGGCAGATATCTGAATGATGAGTTTAGATTTCTGTTCAGGGTCTGGGTGTTTGTGTATTCGTCTTTTTGTGTCCATGGCACCCACGACACGGGAGACAATCCTACTGTGGGGCTATGAGTGTAGAAAGCGTTTATGTTATATTTACAGTTCTCTCAGCGTTCATTATTGCGACTTGCAACTAAAATAACAATTTCACAAAAAGATTGTGATAAGAATGTATGCATTTAAGAGTCATTTAACGTGAAAATATTTCTAAAATATGTTAAGCAACTTTTCCGAAAATATGTAACCAACTTGAACATTATTTGAGTACTCTATACCTATGAAAAACCTATAAATTCTAAATATCTATCTATAATAATTTAATATTTCTAGAACTTTTAATACTTTCCACAAATTGGGAACAATCCAATTTGTCATATCTGCGGCTGGAAATTTTCAAATGGGCCCAAATAACTTTATTTAAAAATTTCAGCCACCATTTGTAACCGTAGTTAGTATAGGGCTCTGGCTGGCACTTTCCAAACTAATTCACTTAACATGATAAACTAAAAATATTCTTTTAGTTTGTTCTAAGTGCAAAGCTTTAAAAATATGACGCAACCCTATTTGCCTAGTCTGTGGCTGGCACTTTTCAAGCGGATTCCGATAAGGGGCTTTTCAAAGTTTTAATAAACTGGCGCTCTCGCCGTGAGCATTGTACACTTCGGGACTAAAGTAAAGATCTGCCAACTCCATATTTTTCTCCATTTTAATCTCCGCCCACGATTTATTTAATGAAAGGCTCTTAAAGACCAGTATAACTTCTGTAATTTTAAAGTGAAATTTGATTAAATTCTTATACGGGATTATATTGGGTGATTTCAAAATTTCTCCAATTTTCAACGTTAAGTATTCTGTTTGATTAATTCCGTTAATAAGCACTCGTAACAAGCAGTCACTTACGATCCAGTCACTCATTAATACGATTTTTACACTTAATATTTTAGGGATAAAACGTACATTATGTCATTCCTTGAGAACTTTTGTAATAAACTATTCATAAATGTTTTATAATGTTAATTTTAGTTTTTATTATTCTACGTATTTTAGAAGTAACAATGTTAATAATGTTAAAACAAAAATATGGACTTTAAAAACAATTGATTATCTTCTGTTTCAGTTCATTATTTTCAGTTCAGTTATATATATATACCCATATTGTCATAATAAAAAATAAGTATAAAAAGGAATATCGCGCTAACAATATAGCTTTCTACACTCATACCTGGCGACAGGATTTTTCCTGTGTCGGTAGCCATGGAAACACAAAACAAATACATGAACACTCAGACACAGAACATAAATGTAAATTAATTTAGATATCTGTTAGGCAGGGATCGAACCAGAAACTCGGGAACCCTTAGAGATAACCCCCCGAGTTAAATACATCAACAAGAAATGTTATTATAAACGTTAACCAGTAAATAATAAATAAAATACCGACAATTAAGAGTATCATGAACGAACTGAACAAGTATGTTGTTAAAATTCATTCTGAAATCGTAAGTTCAAAAGGCAATTGTGTTATGAAAATAAAAGGGAACTGCAGTTTTCCCTTTTTAATTCTCTCCGGCACTCGGAAGTCGAAACGGTGTAAAATTAAATTTTGTTGTGAATTTAATTTTCATTTCTGTTTTCCTTACAATATTATTAATGGCATAATATTCTTCATTATTAAACGCCATTAATCTTATTACAATCCTAATGGTGTGATTGAGTTCTAGTTTTGAAAGATGTTCAAAGTTTTACTTTGCCAGCTTGATAGATTATAACCTAAACTGTTATGAATAAAAAGACGTATGTGTGCAATTCAAACACGACAAAAGTGAAACTTAATAATAATAAAATATCAGTTTCCCAAACTTAGAATCGTACCTTAATTTAAAGGAAAATTTTCTCCAGTTTGTATTTCTAAACTTATGTACTTACTATTAAGACTTACTTATATACTTATTATTAAGACTTATGCTTTTTCAAGAATCGATTATGTAATCACTGCAGGCCATATTCGGACATATTATTTCTTATATACCAAACTTGAGTTATACAACTTACAAAGTAATATACATTAGGGATTACAGCACCATGTAGTTATAACGCCGATAATTGCTTTCGTCGCGCATTTTTATTTCATCGAGTTTCAATATACAATTCCAACGAAGTTTCACTTACAAAAGAAACCCGTGGCCAGCAAAAGACAGTAAAGGCTTATTGTTGAAGAAAATGTTATAGACCGAATGAAAATAAGGGCCATATTAATATTGCCTACCCGCAAATTTAATAAAAAACATAAATAATTGAATTCGAGCAGATTATTCTAAAGCATTTTACCTTTTTTTTTTGCAATTAGGGGGAAACCTTCAAAAGGTACCCGACGCCGTGGGAGTAACGCCGGGTTATGTGTGATATTTACCGCTCTAAAACCCCCCCCGGTGGCCGTCCTCAGCGCTGCGTGGGGGACTCCGGGATCTCCAGCGGAACGCAACCGGAGTCCTCTGAGCGCGATGCCCCTTACGGGCTCTTCCCGGTGAGCATTTGTAGTCACTGTGCCTTCACATGTTACAACGGTATGCGACCACACATGCCGCCGTCCTTCCCGAGGTCGCTTGGCTGAACGGCTCGAACTACCTCTATTGCCGCCCGTAACCCCAGAAGCCTCCTTTTAGTCGCCTCTTACGACAGATATTATGGATACCGTAGCCCTATTCTGGTCCCGGAACTACAAGGACAGAAGTATTTTACCTGCACAGCGATATTATAAAGACTATACTCGTAACAAAAGCGCTTAAAGCGATACATTTATCCATAGAAAACAATTCAGCGAAACAAACCAGTAAAGCCACCAAATCCGCAAGCTCTAACTAAGGGAATTATGTTCGAAAATCCTCAATTGCCAAATGGAAGTTCCCGCTGGAAGTTTATTGGTTGTGTTAAAAGCAGATTCGGTTATTGTCTGAGCTCACTTTGCGGCAGTTTATATGTCTATCTCTAGAGTGGCCACTATTGCTACCATAGCCGGAAATTCCCGTTTCTTGAGACTTAAGATTTGTCTTACAGCAAAAGAGACGATTAATATCTACATTTACAATAGGTACGATAGTCCATCAGTCCATTGGCTGTGTGGCGACCTCTCGCAACTCATCAATAGACGCTACTGTATTCTGAATCACGCTATTGAAGTTTCATACTCCTTAGGTACGATCAACTCGCCTGGCGGGAGATTTCCCGCCACCAAAGCTGTAAGTACTGTTGACAGCATTTTTTCAGAACCGAACAATTCGTTATTAGAAGCTTAGATTAACTTCAACACCAAAATATGAAGGACGAATGTTTATTGTAAGTAAAATAAGAAATTTGTTGCCAATATCTGTATGTTTTCTTTGTAGAATCTTAGACTAGCGTTGTCTCGTTTTATGGTACAACAGATTCCCGTTGTTACCCGTACGTGTTTTAGTCTTTCTGTGTCCTAATTTTAAAGTAAATTACAAACCCGTCGTAACAAAATTGCCGAAGTTTTTATACGGTTTATCTGCAAAACTACATTTTAAAGTTGGTCAACCTACACCACCACCCAACCCCCTTCACACCCCCAAGATCAAGGTCACCGGTCAACACTCGTTGCATCTCTAAAAAATATTCCAGTCAGCGCTGCCTTTAAAGGGGTTGTTATTTTTAAAGGAAATTGCTCCGGTAATGGATCCCGCTTTGAAAGTCTTATGATTCTTGAGACGAAAGGGCTTTGCATCATGGAATATTTACGTCTATTTTTATTGAGGTAAACCTTTACGTGGTTGACTGGCTTCTCAAATAACGTTTACATATTTAATGGGCAAACGTTATGAGGTTTTAGAGAAATGTTTGGAAAGATGGGTTACTCTATAGTCTTAAATTAAATATCCTTAGTAATTATGTTCGGTTGAAACAGACATTACTGACGGGAGTCATTCAGACTCCTTTTTAACTCCCGACGCAAAAAGTTATAAGTATTAATCGTGGCGTCCATGACATCATAGGTGCATCATATCTATATGGGTGAAAGAATTTTCTTTTACTTCTTTTTGCTTGAAACTTGATTGGGAGTGTTCTTAGCTATGAAAATCTGTTCAGCTGTTTAAAGATCGTCTGCTGTTTTTTAGAAAGAGTCGAGTGTATGTTACAGTTAAAAATTCTTATAAATGAGTCTGTTATGAACTACGTAACTTACTCTTACATAACCTTATGTACTTTAATACCCGCGTGGCGGAGCGGTCACCGTATCTTTTTGACTCGCAATGGATTCCGGTTTCGGTCCCAGGCCAAACAGGTATCTGATTGATGAGTTTGGCTTCCTGCTCTGGATCCCTATCTCTCACGACTTTGGAAATATCCTAGTGATGCGATGTAAGTTTAGAAAGCCTTTTTTTTAATGAATAGCAGAAAGTATGTAAAAAGATACTTTCACTCGTAGCTTAAAAATAAGATTCCCTGTATCGTGGGGCATTAATGTCTTCTATAAAGTTTACGAACTTTCATCATCCAATTACAGTTGCGGACCGCGTTTTGTGTCCTCAACTTTATTTGCATTACTTTTAATACGAAAAAACATGGAATGCTTATATAAACGTCCTTATATAAACTTCTAAAACATTGAGTATACGAAATGTGAAATTGTGTGTAAAATTTAATACAATTAAACAGACTAGGTATTTAAAGAAAAAATCTTTTTTTATTCGACCGCGTCAGATGTTTCTCACTGTTTTTTTTTTTAATACATGGTTATTTTGCGGACATCCCAAGATGATCATGGCAGACTTATTTTTTTGACTAACTGAGCTCTGCAATTATACCCGCGTTCAAAAAAAGTAACTTGAAATAGTTACATATAGCCGAAATTTTGGACCGTATTCAATTTTAACATTATAGGATTGTTTCAGAAATGACTGATAGCAACTAATATTAGCGGCAGTGACGGTGGCTGCGTGCGCGTAGAGCGCGCGTTTTTTTAGGTTTTAACTTTCTGTGCGACATCCTAATTATATTTTCTAAAATAGAAGTAGCCTAAGTTACGCCTTGTGACATTAGCTATCCAACAGTGAAACTCCCGCCAAAATTGGCCCAGCGGTTTCAAAGATCACGCAGAACAAACAGACACAAGTTTTAGTAATTGATGTTTTGTTATCAGTATCGTATATACTTCCATATGCATTTGGTAAAAAGTTGTTATTTTGATATTACAAACGACACTTCAATTTTATTTATATTTATAGATGTATAGATTACATAAGTATAAAATGAAAAGGTATTTTACCTATAAAAGGAAAAATAATGTACGCACTGACTAATGACGTACCTGTGTTTTTTTTTGAGTTTTATATTATACATTCATTTGTCTCTAAATTAATTATAACCGGACAAAATCTGTGACATTTTGTCTTATACATATTTTACAAGCAGTTATTACACCAATCTCGTGGGCGGTGACCCTTACAAAGTTTTATTCCCTCTTCGCTCACTTCGCTAAAAACTCGTATAGAAGTGTTCCTGTAACATTTTATAGTCTCGATAACAAATATGCAAAGTATGTAATGTTCAACTCGAATAAATAAGTTTGTAAGTCGATAATATCGGTAATGTCGCACTTTTGGGTATGCAAATATGATAAACCAAATATGAACTTATTGTTTTGTTCGAGACACGGGGAGCGTGTCAAGCCAAGGAGCTGACTAGCCAGCGCCGAGTTTAATATTACACGAACCACTTAGTGCCACTTTTGACCCTTATACAAGGGTCAAAAGTGGCACTAAGTATGAGTTATAGAACTCAAAACCTCTTTAACGTAAACACATAAAACTAGGTGTGTTTAATTATATTCATAAGGACATCTAGAAGCCCAAATTTCCTGAAGCTAGCTCCAACGGTTATATGACCGATGTAATGAAAACTGGCCAAGTCAAATCTAACCTACTTTAAGATATCACATTTTTATATAACAGCAATTGTTACAGGTATCCAATAAAGCAAAGAAATAGAGTTTAATACTTTTTCATAATGTTAATTTGTTCCTATAAATACATATTTGGATTTTGGATAGAGCTTGGCGCTCATTTAGATCTCCAATCATTTTGCGGCGAAGCCCACAGCCAGGCATAATTTTTTTATTGAACTTGGCTCTCCTTTTTTACATTTATGTGTTTGGTGTATCTTGGGAAAACTCGAAGAGAGATTGCTGTATATGAAAGAAACAGTACTAATACCTAAGTGTCACCGTCACACCTATTTCTATCGTGAAGTAGTTCTTTCGGTGGAAGGATGTGGATGATGCTGAGTAGTGGTATGGTGGTAATGTAGAGGCTAACTTTGCATATAAGCGACCATGTAAATCCTCATACGCCACTCAGATAGCGTTATCCTTATGATAGCGCGACACGTCCATTTCACTTCATTATAAATTATTTATAATTTATAATACCCAGCGGGTAGTTCCCTAGGGAACGACCGCTTGCGCCGCACCCTCCTTTCGGGTGTGGTCGCCTCCGATGAAGGCTTTTACGGTCACTTGGACCAAAGCCAGCAAGGCGGTGTTTAGTGGGTAGGCGCCCTTCTCTCTTTTCGGGGAGTTGAGGTGAGTCCCACATAACTATGAACCATGGTATGCATGAGCATTCACCGCCTCCCTCCTCTACAACTTCGGAGGGAAAAAAAATAAAAAATAAAAAATCCTCAGACGGCAACACATCCGTGATCAACTTCAGATGGAACCCCTGTTTAATATGGAGCTATTTACTGATGACTGACAACCACTCACTATCAGTGGTCATGTAGACCACTCGTTTGCTACTTAAATCTGATAAAAAATAAATGAATGAATCTTAAGAAACAAAAAAGTTAATCAAATTTATTTTACTGAATACCGCTACATTCTCTACAAAAGCCTTAATTTACAAAAAGCAAGTCCGTTCTGAGTAAATACTTATTTCCTTTACTCTTATTCCTCCGCATCGTCTACATAAACTCTCGAGTTTTAATCCCGCAGATTATAATATGAGCTTTGTTAAGAGTTTTCTTAATTTATCCGCGAATGTTTCAGAGGTTTACGTTATTTACCGTATTGAAATAAGTTTTACAAAATGAGAGATGAGTATTAAATCAAAATCAGATATTTTTAATAAGTTTTCTTCAAAATAGTTACGTAAATATATATATATATATGTCTGTGTGTGTGATATTGTAATAAACTTTACGGTAATCCTAAACCTGTTAGATGAATTTAAGTAATTTGAATTTTGAATTTTCAAATGTGGACTGTATCGAGTAAACACGTGGCGTATTACTGGGCGCCATTGGGCAGAGCTGTTTGGCGGGAAATCTGGCATAAAGAAGGGCTCACACGGGCTTGTGCAGGCGCACTGACCTCACAGGAGGTGCCCTTGGGCCAGCCGCAATCCCTATTTAAACCAGAGGCGGAAGGCCAGGACTCCAGCAATAGCTGGGTCCGCAACCGTCCCTACCTCTAGCGAAGGAAGAAGGCCTACGAACCCGGCAAACGGAGATCAAAGCCATCCCACCTTCCAGCCCAGTCTTCTTGTCCCAAAAAAAAATTGTGCAGGCAGTCAATCTTCGGATCTGACTCGAACAAGAGCTCGGCTCCCAACAGAACTATTGGTTTATCTGGACTCTTGGTATAGTCTTAGACTGTATATTGCATATGCGGAGTCGCTACGGCGATACCCTATGCTATAGCTATTGCTTAGGCGATACGCTATTCGGGTATTCGGTGTGTTGACACTATACGAAAGTGGAACTAAGGTTCTGTTCGTCCTTACTGTTAATTTTCTGTATTATTAGTGTTTTTGTTAATCTTGTGAAATGAGCGTTAAAAAATAAATCTACTTTTTGACTGATAATTTGTGACTACTTTATCCCTGCTATATGGGAACTCCAAATCCTGACATGCCTCTCTCATCCTACATTCTATTTACTGACTTTCATTTGATACCTATATTCTAACAATAATAAAACGCTACCTGTGTCTATCAATAAAGATTTCTGTCAATAAGGAAGTATGGGGGCGGGGGCGGCAGGACAACCGTTATTTTTTAAAATTATGTCTTTTTACAAATTGAAACTATTCTGCCTCTGCCGTCTACGTATATCCGCAATTAATCCCAGATAGGATAGGATATGATAAAAAGAAGGTCGGCCACAGATGCATTGCTATTCCTAAAGGCTAAGTTGAACCGTTTCAGATAAGTATGTCTCCCTTACCACAACCTGCACCACAGAATACAGCAGCACTTACACTGCTGTTATTAGGCAGAAATAGGTGTGGTGGTGATGTCACTGGAGTCGAACCATTATGAGAACTACCACCATCAAATTACTGATCATTTCGATACATCTCCGAATTATGCTGTTTTAATCTTACTAATATTGTAAAGGCGGAAGTTTGCGAGGATGTATGTGTGTTTCTTACTCTGTCACTTAAAACTACTAGTCGGATTTCGCTGAAATTTGACACACAAATAATTCATGACCTGGATTAACATATGGGAACTACTACTCACTACGGTGGTAAACGTGTCCGAAGTTGGCGGTACCGTGGAAATAAACTAGTCTTTAAATATATGTAATGTAATTTGTAAAATACACTCGCTCCAAGCTGTATATATAAAGAGATAAATAATAGTATTCATATATATTAGTATTCATAACACACTTACATATTTATTATTCACAGAACGTCTTTATGTAATCAAAGAAAATGCAAATATTATCTTTTTCAGCTAGCATAAAGTTTTCTACTGAATTTACAAGTTCAAATAAGTAATATCTTAACTTTTCAAGATATTATAATGTTTGGTTTACGAGCAAGTTTACGTAGAATGCTAATTAAAACTCAGCACTATGGTATGTATGGTATGTATATATAGTATAGGTACAGTAAACACTAGTCTTCACACGCGACTTTTTACGCAAAAAATATAAAAACATTAAACCCCCTTACGAGTGAAATATATAATTAATTCTTATTGGGTGTACACTTCATAAAATTAACATGTTATCCATATTTTATTTTAATCAAAAGTGAGTATTCTTCCGCCTTAATATATGGTTACATTGATGTAAAATTTAGGAAACCATAGATGAATACTATGCACGAAGATATTAATTAACCTCGAGTCACATTGATCACTATACATATACCATGCAATTAAATAAGACTCCAGAATCTATCGATGGCTCAATAACTAATATTGAATACTTCTTCAGAATCTAAATGTTTGTGTGGTTATTCTGTTTGTAACCAGAATACTGCATACGTCATTTCTTTATTTAGGAAGGTTCTTTGATCGGGGAGGTACAACCTACCCAATTATTTCTAACGTGAGACAGTTCATTCGTTTCGGTGGAAGCGTGTGATTGTCGGCTGAGTTTCATATGAGGCGACCATTTAGTCCTTGGGAGTAGCAACGCATCTGTGTTCTACTTTAGTAGAACCCTGTTTTGCATGAAGTTGCTTACAGACGTCCATGGGTGGCAATGGCCACTTACCATCAGGTGAACTACATGCTTCTTTGCTACTTCAATCTTACAAAAATAAATCCAGATATGATTTCAGTTGTCAATATGATGTTATTTTATATTTCAGTCATTAGTAATAAAATATTATTTTTCAAAGAGCAAAAACATGGTTTGTTTTGTCAATTTCAAAGAATAAGAGTTAGAAACATTATAAATATATGCAAGAGGAACGGATATTAAACTTGCTAAAAGACGCAAGTTGAAAGAGATTTTAAATGCAATTAGTTATCGCTTTAGCGCTATTGTAGCGCTGAAAGTTCCTTCAGACTTTGCCTAAGTGAAGAGAATGAAAGAGAAGTTAAGTTTCACTAACGGTAAATGAAACTTAGTTAATATATTAAGAGACGTCACTCTTATAATTATAATTTCAAGTCGAAATAACCTTAATAATACATACATTGAAAAATATCTGTTTCTGTTCTGTCCATCTATTCAGTCCATCTGATGGTAAGTGGCTTCTGCCGCCTATGCACATCTGTAATCAAATAAGATAAGAGTTTTTTTTATAGCTGTACCTAACGATAAGTCAGACGGGCCACCTGATGGAAAGAAGTCACCATAGCCTCTGGACATTGCAAACCGCAGAAGAGTCGCCAATGCATCGCCGGCTTTGAAAGAGAGCTATTCTTGCACCTTTTCTAAAAAGTCTCACCCGAGGTTGGCCTCAGATGCGTTGCTACTGCAGAGGATACAGTTAGGACGAGTCAGATAAGTATGTCTTCCTTCCCACATCCTTCGGAACAAAATACGGCTGACACACTGCTGTTATTTAGCAGAAATAGGTATGGTGGTGCATAGTCGAACGGCAAAGGGTTCTTCTACCATCAAACGGAGCCCTATTACTATCCGCTGTCTGTCCTTCTGTCAATGAGCTTCATCTCCTGAACCGTTATACATAGACACTTGACATTTTTTACAGTGTGTATATAATTATGGTCGCTGTAACAACAAATATTAAAAATTAAGACAAAGTTGAAGGCAGTTAAAAAAAAATGTAATTAGACGTACTTCTATAACAACTATGAATAGAATATAATTTTTTATTACTTCCAATATTATTAAAAATGTACATAATAAAAATGGTAAAATAAAATAAAAAAATATATATTGTATTAAGGAATCCAGGGTAACCATAATTCCGTTAAATAATTATTAAAAAAATCTATTTCGCTAAAAACCTGTATGATGTAAGATGTACATGATAATCAGACAGCCGGTTCTTTGACTATAGGTCCGTAAAACGAGACGTATTCACAAACAACATCAGGCCGAAAATAGTTTTATGACCTCATCTGAACTCGGTTACGTCGTAACGGAACGTTAATCAATGCTTACGCAATAAAAACAACCCTGTGGGTGGCTATCGATCTGTCCTTTACCTTGAAAACGGGAAAAAAGGGCGATATCACACTACCAAGTATCCTTATAGAAACGTATATTTTACTTGTAGCTTTGAGTGCTATCGTATACTTTTATATTACTAGTGTAGTTCAACCGAGTAGGTATCACCTTTTTTATTTTTTATTTTTGGATCGAGGGGGAAACCTTCAAAAGGCACCCGACGCCGTGGGAGCAACGCCGGGTTATGTGGGATTTTTACCGCTCGAAAACCCCCCCGGTGGCCGTCCTCGGCGCTGCGAAGAGGACTCCGGGATCTCCAAAGGAACGCAACCGGAGTCCTCTGAGCGCGTTGCCCCGTCGGGCTCCACCCGGGTGAGTGACTGCCTGCCTAAGCGCTGCCTTAGGTAAGACTTTGTTTTATTTGAAGTATTTGGGGTTGGCAGTCGCCACTTACTATCAGGTGCCACTTAATATCAGGCGCCATTTAATATCACATACAAAAAAAAAAAAGGCAGCGCTTAACCCTGCTTTTATTATACAGAAATAGGTGTAACGATGGTGCTTTCGAAGTCGAACTACGAAGGGTTGTATCACCTCGAAGCAGTTCTTGCGTTTCGGTGGAAGGGTGCGGCCTGATGCCGGCTGATTTTTTTTATAGTATGAAAGTAGCAAACGAGCCGCCCATGGACATATGTTTTCAACCTTAGGTAAGATCAAAGCCTCAACTAAGGTTAGCCACAGATGCGTTGCTACCCCTGAGGACTAAGATGGAATGCCTCGGAAAAGTATGTCTCTCTTACCACACCTTACAGACCAGAACACAACAACGCATAACACTGCTGTTATTAGGCAGAAATAGGAGTGGCGGTGATGCTTCTAGAGTCGAAGCACAAAGAGTTCGAGAGGCGACCATTTTAATTCTCGGGAGTAGAAATGCATCTACATTTGTTCTGTTTCAGATATAACACCGTTTTTGTATATACACGAGCCAACTATCAGGTGAGTAATATTTTCATTCTGTTTTTCATAACAAATTGAAGTAACATATTTTTTTGAAATATAAACTCTTCGTTGAAAAAAATCTTTGTGTCTCTTTACATGAATAAACTGTGATACGGATTTCCTGCTGCTTCCTCCTCCTGATTTTTCCCAAATTACACGTAAATTATAGTAAGCAAAATTGGCAACAAATGAATGCTATGATTATTTCCTGGTTATAAATTAAAATATATTTCTCTTTTTCTCAACGGATCAAACCGTTGATCCGACGATTTTAAGATCTCGTGATACGGTTTATATGAAAAGGTCCTAACAGTTCCACGTACCTGGCATACTTCTACACAACCCCTACGCACGTTGCTCTTAATTCCCTAACTTTTCTCATCGTGCATAATAGAAATTCCCAGCCTACAATTAAATTTCTTTGTAGAAATACCAAAAGGGTACAAGGATTTTTTTATTTTATTATAAGGTACAGGATGCAACATAAACGGCTTCTCTGAATGTTCAAATACAAAGTTACTGTATTGACAAATCATCGCCATCCACCCATTATTGTCCCATTACTGTGCACGGAGTGTGTTTTGGGCCACCGCGCTGGCCAAGTTTGAATTGGTAGACTTGACACGTCATTTTTAGAAAGTAAGTGAAACGTGCCAAGTATTTGAAACTCAAGCCCTCGATTGAGAGGCCGTGTTTCAGCTATTATTAGGCTATCACCGTCTTTCTATACGTCTTCGACTGACTTCTTTGACTTCTTTTTTCTCTGATTGAAGTAGCAGACGAGCATGCAGTCCACCTTATGGTAAGTGGTTACTGCCGCCCATAGACATTAATTAGTAAGCAATTTTATCTAGAACAGGGGTTCTATCTGAAGTCACAAATGCGTTGCTACTCCTAGGACTAAGATGGTCGCCTCATATATAAGTGAGCCGGCTACCACACCCTTCCACCGAAACGCAAGAACTACTTTATACTAGAAATAGGTGTCGCGGTGATACCTCCCCGTTCGAACTACACTGGTTCTACCACTAATCATTGCAGAGCCTAAACTATGAAAAGCAACTACTTAGAATTTTTTTTTTATTTCTTTTTTTTTTTTATAGTATGGAAGTAACAAACGAGCATGCAGTCCACCTGA
>MOOZ01000719.1:306770-318807 GCA_002930495.1 Cecropterus lyciades | reverse complement strand
AACTTCATCTACACTTAACTACTTATAATAATTATGACCAAATTAAATTATCTAACAAATATATTTGGAAATGACAGTTAAATATTTACATATTATTTTCCTTCCATTCTTAAATTCTTTATAAATATTTTCATCGTAATACCGTCTTAAATCGAAGCACTATGCAGCTGTAATTAAGTGAACGTTAAATGTATTTATTTTCTAATAAAATTACTTTATTTTTAAACAAAGTTTCCAAAACATGCATTTTATTCTCATATTTTCAGAAATAACCGTTCGATACCTATATCATAAGGGTCCATAAAAAGGAATAAGCATTCATATTCTTGGAGCACCCTAATGACGTCACTAAACTCATGCATTTTCATCTTAACTAAACATTTATGCAAGTGTCAGCTGGATTGGTTAGGGTTTAACTAGTTTATAATTCAGTTACAAGATTTTATACAAACATACTAACGAACTAAAAAGGCAAGTTAAATAAAAGTCTGTTAAAAATATTCACGCTTTCTTTATTCTCCTAACCTTCACGGCTTAGCTAAGACACTGTCTCACGGAGTCAAGGTAAAGCTCGGATCGATAGCTTTACGATCCTATTTTTATTTTGATCCTTGAGTTACATTCTCTTTCAATCGTACCCGTGGGTTCAGATGAGTTCATAAACAATGCAATGGTTTATGTTTTGTTTTCATTCCTGTTTTAGTAATGTTGTAGTTTAGTTTTCTTATTGAAAAACCAGCTCTTCTTCAAAGTCGGCGATGCATTTACGACTCCACTTAAGTCCGTAGTAGATGATGACTACTAGCGCAGTGAGACTAAAGTGGGACTTTAAAGAAGATCTCATTTTTCAAGAAGGAAACTAAACTAACATAGCATAAGATAAGACCTTTCGCTACGTTAAAGGTGGTAGAACTTTGTGATTCTACTCTAGAAGCACCACCCCCACACCTACTTCTGATTAATAACAGCAGTGTTATGCATTGTTGTGTTCTGGTCTGAAGTGTGTGGTAAGGGAGACATTCTTATCCTAGTCGTTACAATTTAGTCCTCAAGGGTAGCAACGCATCTGTGGTCAACCTCAGGAAAGATTCTGATCTTACTTGAGATTGGTTATAAATGTCCATGGGCAGCAGTGATCACTTACCATCAGATAGACTGCATGCTCATTTGCTAGGTCCACATAATAAAAAAATTATAAGTTAAAAAACAGCGATTAGAACTGCCATTATAAAGCAGTTATAGCTAACTGTAAAGATTTTCATGATACTTCTACAATATTTATTCATGTTAGTAATCGTGTTCTTTATAGTCATGAAATTCCATTCCAGTATTCTCAGATCATTAATTTCTCCAACATTATTACACAGGAAGTACGCCAGCGTGTTTTTGATGGCAACTAACCGCGCTCAGACTGTAAACGATAGAAAGCCATCAATCATACCTTTATCCACAGTAAAACTTTATTACGTTTCCTCAAAACAATAATTGTTTAAGTTTTCGCCTATAAGTTGCAATATACATAACATTTTTCCATATGGTAGAAGTGAAGTTCGACCATGTAGGAATCACCGCCACACTTACTTCTAGCATGAAGCAGTTTTAGCGTTTCAGTGAAAAGGTGTGGTAACTGGCTCACTTATAGATGAGGCGCCCATCTCAATCCTCGGGAGTAGCAACGCATATATACGCTGCCCATGAAAGGCAGCGTAACTTTTTACCATCAGGTGCACTGCATGCTCGTTTGCTACTTCAGACTGAGAAAAAAACTAAATACGAATAAGGACTTAGTTGATTTTAGATGAATACTATTGTGAGCTTTAAATTTTGTCACCCATCATCAGCGATCCACGCAACTGGGTAGTGATATTGTCAGTAAAGAAATAAAAACCGTGTAACGTCAGTACTCATTACAGATAAAGTAACACAACATGACTTAGTAACATTAAAAACATATTAAATCGAAAATCCCAACTGCTTAAAAGATTGATTGATACATAGCCCTCAGTTTCAATTCATTATGTACTAACAGTGCCCGCAACTTCGTTCGCGTAGATATAATCCATGCATCCAGGAGACTTTTGATATTCACTTCTGGGACCTTCAGCCTCAGCAGCAGACATAGGCCTCCTCTAATGAAGTATTGTCATTAGTCACCGCGCCCAGCATGAGTGATGGTGACCGCAGTTAGTTCTACACAGCAAGGCACTGTTGCTCAACCCCTATTTAAACATTTTTTGTAAATTTCAACCCCTATTTTACTTCCAAGGAAAGTTTTCTACTTCTCTACTTCTGGCCGAGGAACCCGGCAACGGGGACCAAAGCCATCCCCTCCTTCCAGCCCAGTCTTCTTGTCCCGGCTTGAGCTTAAAGCTCGCCATAAAACCCGGTGAAGCTGTAAAGGCCAGTAAGGCCAACAGCAACTACACATTTGCCTAAAAAAAAAAGGAAAAGGAGGACAATTTATTTTACTTCGATGCCCTGCTCTGCGACTGCGGATAGAAATATTTGTTAAATAATTGTTTATTTGTTAATTATTTTGTTAATAAATTGTTGTTGTTGTGTATTCTTCTCCCGTTCCGCAGATTCAGTCTGTGATTCAGACCCTTTAAACCTCTTTTTAACTCGTTCATGGTGAAGTTCCCTAAAATCGTTTTTTAGTCCCTGTCCCAGCAATAAAAAATCATATAAGGATAGATAGCGTGAGCAATGATAGCACAAAGATTGAAACTCGCCCTCTCAATCAAAATGTCCGAGGTACGTATCCCAGACACGTAGGTATCTCTGATTTTTCTAAGATGATTTGCATATTAGAAATTAATTATAATTTATTTACAGCGAAGGAATACAACGTTCCCAAATGTGTGTAATATCCACCAATTTGCAGTTGGCCAGTTCGCTGAACTATGGTTTAAAACTATATGATTCTGAGAGATCACACATGCCCAGCAATGAGACGATAATATGTTGAAGACATATCAAGATAGAACCGCATTATTTAAATTAGATGTTATATAATCTAATTTTAAAAACAAACCTCCATCCCATATTTAATTTGTTAAGGGTTGTTTGTCCAGTAAAACGGTAAATAGACATTACATTATATTTGAGCAAAGGAAACTTGTGACAAATTCACACTTTACAGTGATTTTTTCGACGCAGCCGGATTTTTAAAGTTTAATTTAATAAATTCCTTGGTTCCTTATTTTACCATTTCTATTTCACACCTTCTTACATGGTGGTTTACTAATAATGGTGAAATATATTTTCCATTATATCAAACCACAAAGGCAAATACTAAGTTTCATTTAGCTTGCATCAAGATTGAAGGACTTTCAAATAAACTTGCAACCCATATTTCACATTCTTAGGGTTTTATTATCGAAAAAGGTTGAATAAATGTTTCATTTTATCAAACATTTAGACATTTTGAAAAAATAAAATGAAATTTTGAAAAATAAAAACATATTTTGAAAAAGTAAAGCGTGAAAGCTATTATATATATTTTCCAATTTTACCAATTATACATTTTTCATTTTTTTTAGATATGGCCCCTGGATGTATTTATTTTTTTAATACATCCAGGGGCCTTCAAAGAAGTAACACAATTGAAAAAAAAAGATTTTGAATTTCCTGTCTGTCTGTTGTGCCGCTTTAACCGTTCAATGTACAGAATTGACGTCTTCTACAGTTTTATGATATGTATAAATTCATAGTTGTTTTTTTGTTTATTATTTTGTATATTTATGATTTCGTCAAAATACTAACATATAAGCATTAAAATATGTATATATTTTAAATAGTGTATTAACTACCTTTCATTCAATGGCGACATTGTAATAATAATAACAATAGTGGTCCCTTCCACCGTTTTGCCCTTTTTACAGGTGCCATTTTTAAAAATTATGTACCATGTGTCACTCTGCAAACCGAGACGATCCCAATGACAAGTCATACGTCATAATCCGTCAAAGCCGTTTGGGCTGTAGCGCTTACCAAACAAATGGACTCATATACAAACAAATATACAAAATATATTCTCATATATATGCTCACTATATATAAACTCAGTTCCTTTCTCTCTTTTAATAATCTGTTAAATCCTTTCCAATCAGGCTTCCGTCCTGGTCATAGTACGACTACTGCTTTATTGTAAGTCACGGACGATATCCGTTGAGGAATGGATAGGAAGGAAGTTACAGTGTTAACGCTGCTTGACTTCAGCAATGCATTTAACACTGTTGATTTCGACATCTTGCTAGCTACTTTACGGTCTCTTAATATGTCTCCGACTATAATTGACTGGTTTCAGAGTTACTTGCATGGGGGCCGTCAGCGTATAATGGTTAATAACAACCATTAAACTTAGTCAAACATTACGCTGGCGTACCACAAGGTGTCGTGTTATCTCTTCTTCTCTTTTCTATTTACATTAATTCGATAACCGTTCATTTATCTTCATTCTACCACCTTTATGCCGATGACCTACAAATGTATTACAAATGTCCACTTGAGGATTTGGCAAAAGCTATCGGTATTATGAAGGATAATTTGACTTGTGTCTCAAAGTGATGCCAATTGCATGGATTAAAAGTAAATCCTCAGAAAACTCAAGCCATTGTAATTGGTAGCTCCAGATTATGAAATAAAGTCCATATCAGTAATTTAATTTCATCTTATTTAATGGCGTCCATGTGCTTCTAGCAGACAAAGCAAAAAACTTAGGCATTTACATGGATAGCTGTCTGTCTTGGGCCCCTCAGGTTAACGAGGTAAGCAGGAAGATATTTTCAGCTATGGGGTTACTTCGGAGGCTACGCAACTTCTTGCCAATTAAAACAAAAATTTCACATGCAATGACTTTATTGCATCCTATCCTATACCGAGGAGCAACTAAATAAGCTTGAGAGTATTCAAAATTTATTCATTGGATTCATATTTGGAATCCGTAAATATGATCACGTCACTGAATATCGTATGAACCTCAAGTGGCTCCCAATTCGTTTTCGTCGGAATACTCGTATCTTCCTGCTTTATATTTCATCTTGTTTAACTCAAATAGTCCAATGTACTTAAAGGAGAGGTTTCAATACTTGCATGTTTCCCACGACACACATTTACTCCACTCTAATCAAAATATTCCCCTTTTTACTCCTTCTTGTTCTTCATCCTTCTACAGTAAATCATTTACTTCAGTGGTTGTGCGCCTATGGAATGGAGTCTTTTAAAAAGCAAATAAAGGAATACTATCTGACACATTAATCTACTGCGTAAATAAACATATCTCCATGTTAATTTTATTGTACTTTATTTTCCTCTTCTCTGTATTTATTCTGTTACTTCCATCCTTAGAATACTTAAACGTCTACAGTGGCTGCTGACATACTTACATATATGTATATTATTACTTAGTCGTTATGTTATAGTTTTGTACACCCTACCCTCTCTTGCAGTTGTGTTTTTCATTTAAGTAAGGTTGTCTGGAAGCTATCGCTATCTTAGTGATAAGACCGCCTTTGTACCTTACATTATATATCTTGTTATTATTTTTGTTATATGTTTATTTTTGGTGTACAATAAAGTTGTATTGTATTGTATATACATCGAAAAACGTTACCATACCTACCGTATTAACCCAATACACCACAGAAACTTAAAAGGAAGCTTGATTCAATTGGGTTACGTCTAAAGAATTATCAACACAGATGTGTAGCCTCAGATGCTCCCCCTTGAACGATTTCTTGGCTTACGGATTACATTTTATCCGTTGAAAGTTCACGAAATAGCTTATCTGGGTCACGGAAAATAGTTCATTATTTATCTTAACTCAAAAGCTCTGAATAAACTATTGTGTCTATTTCAAATGCACAAAAGTATGCAAACTAATTTGAATAAAGTGGATAAACAAAATGTATATTTAGGAGCCATATTATGTCATTGTTCTTCTCTGGATAGAGAAAGCTGTGAGCTATTAGGCATTTGATTTTTCTTTTCATCAGATTCAAGAAGCAAAAGCGCATACAGTCCGCTTGATGTCCGCTCATTAACATGTGTAATCCAAATCGAGATAAGATCAGTTTCTTACCTGAGGTTAGGCACGGATACGTTGCTACCCCTAAGGAGGAAATTGAAACACCTCGGATATACATATATGGGAGACATATATTACCATGCCCTTCACACCAAAACACAGCACTGTTATTTAGCAGAAATGGGTGTGGCGGTTATTCTTCCGGAGTAGAACCGCAGAGTTCTACTACCCACCTACACCTACAGTATAAATTTAAATCACCTTTATCAATTTCGATCTACATATTTTGAGTATAATTGTGAACAGTGTAAAATATTTTATTTACTAAGTAAAATTTATAATTATTTTCTTAAAAAATGTTACAAATTTAAATGAAAATATGAAACCAACAAATACATCCTTATAATTCAATACATCGTAGTAAACACTTCCGGAGTTCTATAAAAAAAGATAAAATACCTCGTTGACTTCATAGACCTGAATAGAGCCAACATTAAATAACTAAAATATAATTCTGGTTTCCAATTGTATAACTTCATAATGGAAACTCGGTCGCTGAGTGTTCTCAACTCGGCAAAGTTGCCTAGCAATTATTTACATTTCATATTTTGCCACAAGCAAACAAGTTGAATAATTTTCTAATCATGAGATTACTCGCTGCAATTTTATTCACCTATTATTTTGATGATTTTAACATTGGGTTAGCGTCGTAGCACCTCGAATTTGGTACTAAGACTCAAATCTTAAAAAATCTAAATATAGTAATTTCGCTTCCATCCATCAGCCCTTTGATGGTGACTGCTGGACATAGGCTTCACCTTATTGGCACCACTCCAGCCGCTGACCGCTTCTTGCTGTCATCTTCAGGTCATCAGTCCACCTGATCGGAGGAGGGTTACCTTTTGCTTAAACGTGGTTGTCAGATATTCTGAGTATTATATACGTCGACGGTTACAACGTGGATAACAAGTGATTTTTGGACGAGGAACCCGATACCACCTCGGGCAGGTATTCGCGCTCCCAGTAGACGTATGTATAGTCATTTGCTAGATCAATTCTATTAAAAAATCGGCCAAAGATATAATGGTAATCCTCAAAACTATTTGTGAAATCTCATGTCTCATCATCACTTTCTTGAAACTAATATTGCTACTATGCAACAAAAATTGAGAGGGTAATGTCATCGCAATGAAACTGATAAAAAGACCAATCACCTTAATTATCAGCCAAATACTCAAATTAATTTGCAAATTCATTTAACTTCAAATGTATACGATACATTACAAAGTATATTTATTTTACACCAAAAACAAACATATAACAAAAATAAAAACATATATTGAAAGGCGAGCGGGCGAATACAACAGGCGGTCTTATTGCTAAAATAGCAATCACTTTCAGACAACCTTAGTAGTAGTTGCTGAAGGAAAACATCTCAGATGCAAGAGATGATAGGGTGTACAAAATTATCACTCAATAAATGATTACATAGCGACTTAGTAATAATATAAGTATTGAATGTAATATTAAGTAAAACTCGTCAACTTATCAATAACATTACAATAGATATAAATAAACGCATTCTACACTCATTCTATAGGATTTTTTCTTGTGTCGTGGATGCCATGGATACATAAAGACGAATACACAAACACCTAGGCCCAGAACAGAAATCTAAACTCATCATTCAGATGTCTGTCTGGCCGGGGATCGAACCCGGGACCCACTGCGTGTCAGTCCGGAATGGTGACCGCTCCGCCACACGGGTCGTCAATAAATAAATCGTAAAGTTTTTCTTGCAGGAAAAGCAACGGCCTTAGACCGAAGGCTGACCTTGATCTTGCGGGGGATGACGTCAGCGGGTAGGGGTGGCTTCGCCTCGTTCCGTTCCACGTGCAAAATTTCGCCTCAAAATGGGAACAAACTATTATACAACCGCATCTGCTTTCTACAGCATTTAACTGCCAAATTAATCTTCGTCGAAGCTTCTGTATTTACTGTGATATAACAGCGAATTGATGGTACTCACTGGAACAAAACTAATTATTTCGTAACACTCAGAAGAAAATATTTTATAATACATTTCTGTATAAAAAAATGTTTATTTTTATAAACAGTACTAGATGAAAACTCCGCTTTGCTACCTAAAGTCACATTTAACGGAGCTTTGCTCCGTTAAAATTTGACTTTAGGTAGGTAGATATTTTTGTAGTTATAATCAACTAAAAGGTATTACACCTTAGACTTAGAAGCAGATTGTCGTAAAAGGTGGCAGTTCGCTAGACGCCACCACTTGTAGTAGCTAGTTTACAGTTTTATATACTGGTCCCAGTGCTAACGACACCCAAATTCGAATTCCGAGCATATTTAAACGAACCTACACACGTTCTCAACAGCGCGGCAGCGTGATGCAAAAATGCGAGGTGAAATTTTGTATCGCCATCTAGTATAAAATATCAAAACAATATAAGGTAAATAACGCCACTAGATGGCATGTTTATCCTATTATTACGTGAATCGACTTTAAGGAATTTAAAATGGCATCCGAGTGACCAATATATGGCAACTATTTGCACCATTAGAATTTAACAAAATACTCGACAATCCGAATTTTGCGAATATATGTTGTCGACTCGAAATCAATATGTTTTTATGTTTTATTATTTAGGTAAGGTTTCAATCAAGTCTACCGTAACCCTTGACGGAATTATTTATATAGAAGCAGTCCATCTGATAGTTAACTTTG
Organism: Cecropterus lyciades; assembly: GCA_002930495.1. Classification (NCBI taxonomy): domain Eukaryota; kingdom Metazoa; phylum Arthropoda; class Insecta; order Lepidoptera; family Hesperiidae; genus Cecropterus; species Cecropterus lyciades. The sequence goes on along the minus strand of MOOZ01000719.1, from coordinate 310,033 downwards.
CTACTTTTGAACATCTGTAATCCCAGATAGAGACTTGAGGTGGACCATATACCGTTGCAGCGTTGCTACCCTTGAGGACACTAAGTTGGAATCCTTCGATAAGTGATCGCACTCTTTAAACAAGATCAAAGGAGTACTTGACATTATTGTTTTCAGGCATAAATAGATGGTAGTGGTGCCTCTAAAGTCGGATTACAAAGAGTTTTTCCACCATATCACATATGCATAAATTATGATAATTCTGTCTTATTATATACCAATTCACAAAAATTAAATAACTTTAATTATTTAATTAATGTAATTACAAAGGTTACCGACAGATCTCTCAGAATTAGTAAGCTGAAGTGGCAATGGGCAGGCCACATCGTTCGTAGGACAGAAAACCGATGGGGTAGAAGAGTCCTCGAATGGAGACCACGTCTGAACAAAAGGAGTACAGGCCGTCCTCCGACCCGGTGGACAGATGAACTAAAGAAGATAGCGGGCTACCGCTGGATTCAGATAGCGCAGGACCGGTCAGAGTGGTGCGTCCCAATTGGATTATGGGAGGCCTATGTCCAATAGTGGACTTTCAAGGGATGATGGATGGATAGATGATATAGTTTCAATTGTCTGTCAATTGCAGTACATTAAATTAGTCAACAATTACTTTTAAATTTCAGTACTATATTTTGCTATTAGGATTAATGGAGTATGAAGTATTGGGTATTTTTTTTATAATTAAAGTCCACCTTTTAGTGATTTCCCTTGGTGAAGTTCAGAGAATAATAGCACTTGAAGAAATCTCAAAAGGTTATTCACTTCAAATAACCTTTACTTCAAATAAGTATAGCCTTTTTATACTTAAAAACTGTACCCAGTGGAATTTAAAGTACTTGCTTTTAACACATTTTCTTTAAATCCAGAGTAAAAATTCCATCGCAGATCCACTGCTAACTACTTTGAAATTTCCCGATGGAATTCCAATAAGGCTTCAGCGCTCCGGGAAATAGAAAAGTTGCTTTTGCAGGTAAAATGTCAATTTAATCTTTAGTGCATGCAATATATGCGATAACACTGTACAAAATGAATTTACTGGGACAAAATAATTTCAATATAATGTCTTTGGAAATTCATAAAATTCCTTACATACTTTACCGGTTTATATTAAACATTAGCATTCTTACTTCATTTCATGATAAAAAATTCCAAATATCCCTCAGAAAATATTTTGTCGTAAATTTAGGTGTTTAAAGCTCATTTCGACGTTCCAATGTAAATTAACGTCGCGAGAATTAGTATTGACGTTATTATAATAATAATGTGCTTTTCCTACAACAATTTATCCCCAAGAAATAAATCACGCTAAATTTCGAGGCTTTATGAGCTTAGGCACATATGTATATTGTTTTTACATATATATGTTTGTATGTATATATGTCCATTTATTTAGCTCGTGCCCAAACGTCTTGACTGATCGTGACATATGACATATCATTAAAATCGTCTCCGTTTGCAGAGTGACATTGTAAAAAATAGCACCTGTAAACTTGTAAAGGAGGCGGGAAGGGAAGAGCTAGTGAATAAATATAACCTAAATAATAAATTAAAACGATTCTAAATAAGTTTCACTTCATAAGGCAGACTTACACGTAAGTAGGTACATTTAGCTGCAGACAAATAGTAAAAAATTTATCAGACACCCCGCAAAGAAATTGTTTTCGTACTTGGAGTTATGGCTGAATGCTAGTGGTATACGGGTGTCTTTATTGGCTTTATCTGATAAGGGAGGCAATTTATTACACCCCGACACCCCCTGAAACACGCCTCATTACCATTCGAGACTCACCCTTATGTCATTAATCGCTTTAAGTACTGGTTTGACGCAAGTATCGTGAAGGTGAAAATAGAGGTGAAACTGTCTCCTTATACCTTATATTCTTATTAGATCTTTGATTTATGAGTAACATTATAGAACAGAATAGATAATTAAATTTTTGGAAAAGATTATCAGTGATTGAAGTCGAAACCATTTATGTAAGAATCGGTCGTAAATAATAATATTATTTACTTGTGTATATGTGGTCTTAATATCAATAAATAATTAAACAACAAAAAAATCTATAACTTTTCGACAAATCCTCATAAATTATTCGTACTTCTGCTTTCTGACATTTATTATTTACTACTAGCTAAGCTACGGTTATACCCGGGTTTAAAAATGTAAGTTGACATAGTTACATATAGCCAAAACTTTAGATCTTATACAATTTTTGCGGCAGTGACTTTGGCTGCGCGTAGAACGCGCGCGTTTTCTAAGGTTTTATTTTTCTTATGCGGAACCCTAACTATATTTTCTTAAATAGAAGTAGCCTAAGTTATCCTATAGCATCAGCTACCTACCAGTGAAAGTCCCAACTAAATAGGTCCAGTAATTTCGGAGATTAGCCAGAACAAACAGACAGACAGACAAAAGTAATTGATGTTTTGTTATCAGTATCGTATATATTTCTATATGCATTTAGTAATAAGCTGTTATTTTGATATTACAAATAGACACTTCAATTTTATTTATTAATAGATGTATACATATGGAAATAGCAAAATACCATGCAATCCACTGATGGTAAGTAGCCACTGCTGCCCATGGACACCTACATTCAACCCCAGATAAGATCTGGTCTGAGGACTGAGTTAGAAGGTAACGGATAAGTATACATCTGGTAAGAGTACCACACTCTTCACACTACTGCTGTTATTAGACAGAAATAGATATGGCAGTGGTCCTTTCAGAGTCCAAGCACAAATAATTCTACCGCATTAATATTTTAATGTAAGACTGATCTAATAATAAATATCTCATGACGAGAAATGTCATTGTTAAAAGAAAAATATCCCCTGAAATTTAATAACGTCATCCATGTTCCACGTTAAAAGTAGCAACTATAAAATAAAAAAGCAATAATTTCAAAAAGCTATATAAAAATATATAACAGCTCGTAAATGAAATCCCGCAGGTCATAACGCGGAAATCACACTTGCGACGTAATTTAATTTCACACCGTGGAGCGCCCTCTGTGAAAGGAAGACTAAGTTAAACTGGGATGATTGACTGAGCTGTTTATATAGTTTCCCACTGCTGGGCAAGCTGCTGCGAATTAGTGGCGAGGGCAGGTACATGATTTTAGGCTTATATTATCGCGGAATTTATACATTTCAATATGTAACAGGTACTTTCGATTTGCGGTTTTTGAAATTCTATTTACCGATATTTCGACCCAGTT
>MOOZ01000719.1:216667-229487 GCA_002930495.1 Cecropterus lyciades | reverse complement strand
GAACAGAAATCTAAACTCATCATTCAGATGTCTGTCTGGCCGGGGATCGAACCCGGGACCCACTGCGTGTCAGACCGGTATGATGACCGCTCAGCCACGCGAGTCGTCACGTAAGTCAGTCAGTAAGGAGACACTACTATCCATAGACATCTGTAATCAACCCCAAATATGATTAGAGTCCTACCTTACTTTGGTCTCAGAGGAGTACTAAGTTGGAACGGCTTGGACTTACCATACCCTTCAAACTATGTAAGAAAGGGCAAAACTTGAGACAATATGCCAATAATATATTTGAAGGTGGTAGAACTCTTCGTGGTTCGACTCCGGAAGCACCTCCGCCACATCTATTTCTACCTAATAACAGCAGTGTAATGCGTTGTTGTGTTCTGGTCTGAAAGGTGTGGTAAGAGAGACATACTTTTCCGAGTCATTCCATCTTAGTCCTAAGGGGTAGCAACGCATCTGTGGCTAACCTTAGGTGAGATTTTTGATCTTACCTAGGGTTGATTACAGATGTCCATGGGCGGCAGTAGCCATTTCCCATAAGGTGGGCTGCAGGATCGTTTCCTACTACCATGCTATAAAAAAATCAATATTAATAATCATTTAGAATTTATAAAATCTATGGGTAACATTTACAGAATTTATGGACTGGGCTGCAAATAATAGTAAAATTCAAGGAAAACAATTTGGACTCAATACGCGATATTTGATATTGGTACCACTTTGCTACGCCTTAACAATCCTGAGCTATCCTTGACCCACTTCTTAGAGTTGCGCAAAGTAATGCAGCCAAAAATACGGGGACTATATGTACTGCATACGAACAAAATTTCAGATTCAGTTCTAAATTATGGATTCGCGTTAACCAGAGGTTGGCAACACGCGTACTGCGGATCTTCGTAGAACTACTTGGCCCGCGGACCTTCCTAGCATCAATTATTCGGTGACAAATTTTCTTGCTAATTTCGTACAAGTGCGTGACTTCTTACAACAAGGCTTTTTTATCAGATGGTAGTAGAAAACGAGTATGCAGTCCGCCTGATGGTAAGTGGTTAGTGAAGCATGGACATCTTTAAGTAACTTCAAATAGGACAGAGGTTCTATCTGAAGTCGGTCATAAATATGTTGCTTCTCCGCAGGACTAAGAGCCGGCAACGACAAAAGCGGCTGGTTTATGTTCTTGAGTCTAATATATGTATTCATTACTACGCAAATATTTTATAACAGGTATATCTAGGTATATGTTAAATATCTCAAGGTACGAAGTTTGTCACTACGCTAATAAAAACAACGAAATTAACATTAAAGTTAATATTGGATCATGATAAGGCAAAAAATTGCTTACATACACATTCCAATCTCCTAAATCTGTGCCCGTTAATAATGAACTTGAAAATGGCTTTAAATTGACGGCCCCCGTAACGGAGCGGTCACTTTACCTGTCTGACACAGAGGCCAGACATAAGAATGATGAATGTGGATTTCTGTTCTAGGTCTGGGTTTTTGTGTATCTATCTTTGTGTATTTCCATGGCACCCACGACACAGAAGCCCCTACACTGACGTACACATGAGTGTAGAAAGCGATATTTATGAGTGAAAAAGCGTTATTAATTTGTCTGGTATCGCTTTTTGCTATATTTAGTAAAATGTACGAAAATGAAATAATGTTATTAAATGAAAGTATAGTGATATTAATGTGAATTTGATTTTTAAGTAAAGATATTTCTATTTGTAATGTAATATAATAATAATACATTAAACACAATGTAAATTTACAACATATACTAATGCATTAGCAGGCATGTAATGGATGTAAGTGTTGCATAGATTAATTAATACATATATACATATCATAACTAAATTTTGAAACGGGAATTATTCATAATTATAGTTGTCTTCATCAAGTATTTTTTTAACCTTGAAGCTTTAAATATTTTTTGATTATTTTATTTATATTGCATTTTATGCATAGCTTGTACATATGTTTATGAACTTTTGCTCTGATTCATAAGTCAATTAATCCATGTCCGGTTCAGAGGACCATTTTAATATTGTTAAGAACATACTCACTTTAGGAAAAACTGAAGAGCCTAGCTATTATACGCTTATATTATGTAAGAACAATGTAAAAAATGATAAAAAATAAATAAAAATGCAAATATCCTTTCACAACGGTGCCTACTTTCCATCATGTAGCCTGCCTGTCTAATAGGCTTAATTATAAAAAATAGCGTCTTGTAAAAAGTAAAATTTGAAGTTCACTCCACGTTCCTCGGCTAATGGATTGTTAGTATTAACACAGCACGTGACGCACGATCGTGGCTGTACACAAACAAAGCCTAGTTTTTGTTAAAAACCTACAAGCTTGCTTCTTTACAAACTACTTTCGAAGTTTTATGCCAATATTTGCATTAACGTCATATCGAATTTACTTCGACCAATTGCCAAGACAACACAAACAACAAAAAATTTTGGTGACCTTTGTACAATTGTTATTACCAAACAAGCCTCATGTTTACTCAAATGTAAGGCAAGATACTGGAGTTAGCTTTCATTATTATGTAAAAAAATGTTAAAAAAAAATTAAATAAATTGTTTATATCTAATATAAACAATAAGAAAACCCCGCTGAGTTTCTTGCCGGATCTTCTCAACTGAGGTCGTGTTCCGATCCGGTGGTAGTGTGTAAAAAATGTTGTAACTGGCAATTTGTAAGTGCCGCCGCACTTTTACAAATAAAGACATTTAATTTTACAATTAATTATAATGCAAGTCTATGCAGGTATAGATGGTGATACCGGTTATGAATTGACAAACAGATACTTTTTAATTTTTATTTTACGTTTTAAAAGAAGCTTCCAATTTAAAACCGCATAGCGCGAGTACCAGTACATGTTACAATATATCAATTTCACGATAATATTACTCTAAAAAATTCATACAAAGTTTCCGAATGTTTGTGTCCGCAAAACTTGAGAGGATTTGATTGATTTTTACATACTGTTTATACCGAAGTTCCCCGGGAATATCTCATATTAAAACATGGCCGGATTTAGTAGTTTATCTTACCTTATACCTTATTATCATCCCCTTAATAAAGCAGGTAATTTGTCATAAATTGAGAATGCCAGCATGACACGGTGTCAAATTTTAATAAACTGACGTAAACGTACGTGTGTGGGAAGAGCAAAGATGATTAACGGTTACTTCGTCTTTAGTCTCATATTAGAAGAAGGAAAGAAAGAAACAAACAAACTTTATTCTAACGATGCTAAAACAAACATAATTTTAAACACATAATAAACGAAATTGCCAAATATATAACATATACATATAAGGATAAATATACATTGCGATGACAACACGATTATCGGTGAAATATTAATTTAAACATTAATTAAAGCCTAGGCATCCCTATGCTTACATGTATATACACATCGGGAAATGACTATTATATATAAAATATTGTAAAGTAGTATACATATATTGAAAACTGGATCTCTCGGTAGCTGGCTACCTTCGTTCATGGTGAATACGCTCTGTGTCGTGGATGCCATGGACACGCATAAATACACAAACACCCAGAACAGAATTCTAAATTTATAATTTAGATGCCTGTCTGGTCAAGGTTTTGAATCCGAAACTCACTGCGTGTCATACCGGTATGGCGGCCGCTTCGCCGCGCGGGTCGTCATTGATAATGGCTTGAACGCCCACGGATTAATCTCAATAAGGATTAATATCTTACCATATATACACACACGTTGTGATTATTTCGATCAGTGAAGGTAAAGAGATAAAGGCACTTGTGTGTCCCTTATAAAAAGGACACATCCTTTTCTAAGGGACACACTTCGCGATGTGTGCTCACTCTTCGTACCTAAACATAGCCGCATTAACACTGATGTTATAAGGCTGAAATTACTTTTGGCTAATTTAAAATTTGAAGTCTTGTATGAAACATATTTTTATTATTAAGTGGTAAAACAAATGTTTCGTCTCCAGAAGCCATATCTATTTCTACATTATGACAACAGTGTTAAGCGCTGCTGTGTTCAATTTGTAGGGAGTGGTTAAAGAACAACACTTATACGACGCATTTTGATTTAGACCTCAAGGAAACGCATATGGGGTCCTATGGTAGACTTTAATTAAGATTTAGGGTTGATTATGGATAATGCCACTCACACATGCTCACAGACAAGGCGGACAACTCATTTGCTTCATCAAATTTATAAAAAATGTAAATGATAGAAAGCTATCCTCGTTGTTTATCCATTATTAAATAGATCAACAATTTGGGATTAATTTGGCGGCGTCGCGTTAATTGTGCGGGCAGTAGCCACTATAATTTTACGACGGCTATCGTCAACAGGCCTCGCCTAAATTGCGTTCGTGGATCCGCCAAAATAGTGTCCATTTGAAACAAATAGTAGGTACTTTCTTTAATATTGTCGCGTCATCTCTAATATCATTAGCACATTTCTGCCTGACTAGTTACTGTTACGGATTCTGTCTTATAAATTCATGGAATATTCGTAATCATGTCAATGGAAGGGTGAGATTGTCGGCTTATATTCATATTAGGCGACCATCTTAGCGTTTGGGAGTAGCAGCTAAGATGGATTTTATAACCCCTGTTCTGTATGAAGTTGCTTACTGACGTTCATGGGCGTCTGTAACTACATAATTCACTAAATGGGAAGTCCATTTAGTGAATTACGTGCTCGTTAACTACTTCAATCCTATATAATTAGAAATAATCCATGATGATCATTTCGTGTGACGTAAACTCTCAGTTTTTAAACTTAAACTTTGAAGAACGCGGAGTATTTTTCTGACGATATTTTCCGTCGTTTCGTCGTCGTTTAAAGGATGTGATACTTATCCTATATGTACCTATGTGATGATTAGGATGAGTGACTATTTCAGTCTATGGTTGACAGTCCATTTCTGGCTTGCCAATTGAAGCCTCGATTAATAAGCATCTACGAATTTGCGAAAATGTTGATCATGAAATATAGGTATGTGCTGGCGCATACATCGATTGTAGATAAATCATAAACTATTTAAAAGTCCTTTATTTGTTTTATTCCTTTACATACAAATTTATTATCCGTAACTAAAAATTAAATACTGCTATTATTTCAATTATGTTAATATTTAAATGTTAGTTGCGGATTTAATTATTGCATTATATTCTACTAGGACCTTTTAAAATTATGAGAACCTTCACGCAACCATGGCGAAGGTTGTACGAAAGTACCGACCATTATATTTATGGGCGAAGTAACCAATAATTAATGCAGGAATAATGCCAAACTACAGTTTAAATAAACATGAACCAACATTATGGTACTTTATAAATAATACCCATATATCAAAACGGAGGTATGGCTTGCTGCCAACGTAAAAATATTCCCAAATCGATTGTTTAGGGTGACGAGAAAACATGCTTTATCTTTTTACACTATAAAAAATGGCCTAATTTAAGTGTGTTTGTATTTTAATTTTTTTATAATAGAATTCGAAGATGAATCTTTTGTAGATTGACTCCGGAGTTAGCACACTTATTTCTGCCTAATAACAGCAGTGTTAAGCGCTGCTGTGTTCTGGTCTGAAGAGTGTGGTAAAGGAGACATACTAATGTATGGCGTTCAAACTTAGTACTAAGGGGTAGCAACGCATTTGTAGCTAACCTCAAATACGACTCTGATCTTATCTGAGATCATTTACAGATGTCCGTTTGCATGCTCGTTGGCTACTTCCATATTATAAAAAAATAAGATTCCTTGCAATTTCATGGGGCTAGATTAAATTTCACAAAAGAAATAAATCTTGATCCCTTATGGATTGTTAAAACTTTTTTTTCATATAATTTTATAACGATTTTTTATTTTTAGAAAAATTAATGTAAATTAGCAAAATCATCAAAAAGATGCATTAGCAGTAGATACTCTATGAAATATGTTCCTATGAAACAAAATTGAGGTAATAAACTAGTTTATTTATACTACCCAACGTCTAGCCTAGGTATTTGGGTTTTATAAACAGAATATTAAAATATTGGACCTGTCAACATATCATAAATCTCCAATTTATTTCGCGTCATAATTTACGATGTGACGTTATAATGAATAATATTCAGCGGAGAGACCGACTTTTGTATTTCGGGATACATTAAAAATATGTATAAGTATTACATTACCAGGCGTATGTTATGTTATGTAATGTATCCAACAGCCCATAAAATTTCACACATAGGCCGTCACTAAGAAAAAGCGTAGTCATTTGAGTGTATATTTTGATGTACGCATTAAATGAATAATTTGGAAGATAATTTGAATAATAATAACCAAAATGGTTATTATTACTAACCATTTCACTTTTTTGTAAAATTGTTCTTATAGTTATCACGCGAGTTGGACTCGCGTACAAAGGGTTCCGTGGCATTATCTATAAATGGCAAAATATCACGTTTCTTGTATGGGAGCCCCACTTAAATATTATAGAAACAACAGAAATACATCATCTGTGCAAATTTCAACTGGTTAGCTGTCACGGTTTATGAAATACAGCCAGACTGACGGACAGACGGACAGCGGAGTCTTAGTAAAAGGGTTCCATTTTTACACTTTGGGTATGAAACCGGCGCGGTAAAAATGGACAGGAAAAAAAATAAGTAGCTAATTGGTACTGTAGTGTGATCCAAAATATAACACCATTAAAATAATGCAAAGTAATATCGAAAGAGTTGAATTAAATTAAAATATACTTTACCGTTCATAACCCATTCTTATTCATTGGCGTATACAGTTTGCGAAAGGAATAAACCACATAACTGCCTTTTACACATATGGAAACACACACATATGGATTGTAACGATAACCTTTATAACACGTAAATACCCGGTATTTCCCACATTTAAGTCACCCACGCGTTATATATAATTATATAACTATTTAAGGTTAAATTAATCCAGTTTTATCATTGTAACATATTGTAATAAATGTGAAATGTCCGTTTGAGTAAAAAACTGATCTTACTAATATTATAAATGCGGTTAAAGTTAAAAGTCAGTTTGTGAGGATGTGTGTTTGATGCTCTTTCACGCAAAAAAGTAGTGGCTTTTACAGTATGGAAGTAGCAAACGAGCCTGCAGCCCACCTGATGGTAAGTGGCTACTGCCGCCCATGGACATCTGTTATCAACCCTTGGTAAGATCAAAGTCACACCCGTTTAGTGATGTCGACTAAACCGTCTCACCTAATGTTAGCCACAGACGCGTTGCTGCCCCTGAGGACTAAGATGGAATGCCTCAGAAACGTATGTCTCCCTTACCACACCCTTCAGACCAGAACACAACAGCGCATAACACTGCTGTTATTAGGCAGAAATAGGTGTCGCGGCGGTGCTTCCGGAGTCGAACTACAAAGTGTTCTACCACCTTCAACTACTAGCAATTTGGAACACAGGCAATTTATCACCTATATTAACACATGGAATACTCATTACAGTGGTAAATGTGACAGAAGCGTGAGGGGCCGCAGGAATAAGCTAGTATTCAAAACTTATATCGCGTAGTTTCCGCCTATAACTTCATTTGAGTGCTGGTAATTTGGGTAGTAAAGAAAAATTGTTTTCATAAAAATCCATGAAATATCACATAGATATATTATTTTTTATGGTGATCGATGAAATCAACCTAATTCTTATAACTCACTTGCACAATTCTACATTTCAAAACTAGTTTGAATTTATTGTCTCCCTGTGTGTTTCTTCGAACAAATCCTGAATACATGTAAATCACGAAATGATTACGATTATTTTCCATAATGGAGTAGACACATTGATAAAGACATTAATAAAGAGACATACGCTACATTTGAGTGTAGAAAATATTTCTGCACATAATTAGCGACTTTGAATCTATTAAATTAAACCTGCGAAAATTACATTAATCTTTTTATTTAAAAAAAAAACTATTTTTCATTCATTGTCATTATTTACTTTTGAATAGTATATAATGTAACAATAATATTATATACTATTTCAAATTATATTGGACTTTAATTTATTTGGCAATATTTCATTTAAACGACTCCATTATTTGACAAATAATACGCAAACAATATCTGGTTATAGAGTCGTGAGAACCACACATACTTTTTGGTTGCGTGTCGCTAAGTCGACCTTACACTTACGAAATGAAATAAGGAAGTTGGCAGTCACCATTGTTTCAAATTACCAAACTATAGGCGTTTGGCATGAAAATTCGCAAATATAAAAATAACGGACCGTTTTTATGGTGGCAATATTTAACAGTAATTGCTCTTTCGTCATTGATCCGGAAGATTTTCTGTGTGAATGCCACAATCTACCACGCGGGTAAAGCAGGCTCTTTTATTTAATTGATAGCAAACAAGCATGCAGTCCACTTGATCGCAAGTTTTCCCAGCCGCTCATGTTCTAAGTTCTCATGTTCTATGAGGTCAGTTCCAAGTGTAACTATAATTGGCATCTTAGTCTCATAAGAACTAAGATGGTCGCCTAATATGAGAGTTAGCTGGCATCCTTCACAAAATACGGGTGTCTGTGATTTCTCTCCGATCGAACTTTACTGGTTTCATCACGGTAGAGAAACCAGTAATTCTTCAATCTCCATCTTTAACAACAAAGTAGAGATCCCTTCAGAATGTTACGTTTCTAGTGATATATTTTATTTAAACGAACGCATTTGAATTAAACATTAGCAAATAATTATGATTGAACAGTTGATTGAAATACTTGTTGTTAACCTAGGCATCTGTAATCAACTCCAGATAGGTTAAAAGTCTTACCTCAAGATGGCCACAGACCTTAAGACAAGATTATAAAGTATCATATAACTTTCTACTCTATACTACCTTAAAATATTTCATAAGCCCTTCGAACCTGAATACGGTAGGTATGACGTCAGTGCCACCGCTGCCGAACCACGAAGGGTTAAATGTTATATGAGTGGGTACAGACTAATTTTGTTTCTCTTTTACATTATAAATAATTAATCCGTATAATTTAAGACAAGAGATAATTTTACACTCAAGAGACCTTTAAAGGGTCCCACACATTTTCAGGTCAGGGATTCGAGGTCGCAGCTTCAGTCACAGTCAGGGGTGATACCCACACATGTATATCCATGTTACTGGGATCTACAAGTGTATTTAGCTACTGTTTTATTGCCGAGAAATACTCATTAATCTCCTCTCGCCCGGGCGAGTAAAAAAGGGTATGTCGGACTCTTACCGACTAAAACTCCGCAGTGTTCTTGTGGTAGTTCTTTGCTGGTCACAAGCTTTAGTATTACACTAGCTGAGCTCGCGGTTTCACCCGCGTTTAAAAGAAATGTAACGTGACATACATAAACCGAAATTTTATATCTCATTAGAAAAAAAAAACCCGATTTGGAAACATTCTTCATTGGTGCTCCGCTCCTGTTGGTCTCAGCGTAATGATATATAGCCTATAGCCTTCCTCGAAAAATGGGCTATCTAACACAGATAGAATTTTTCAAATTGGACCAGTAGTTGCCGAAATCAGCGCGTTCAAACAAACAAACAAACTCTCCAGCTTTATAATATTAGTATAGATTCGCGGCCCGACTGTTCTTAGCTCTACTTAACTCTCAAGTGAGTATATTAGAGTTTTAAATTCAGTACCGTAAAAATCTCCAGCATATAATTATTTCTACTTTACATTTGGGATGTATCTTCTTTCTTTACAAGCTTTGGAACTAACATTATAAAATTTGTTAAATAATATTAATAGCGTCGTTAAACTACTCAATTCTCATTACATCGTTATTATTAATTTGTTAAATCATATAAACTACAATGCATTCATTGGGTATTCCATAACAATTATTGAATTGCACGAAAGATCATAGGGAGCCAAACTGTTCGTGGTTACGGATGTCAGTCAACCTTGATATTCTTGCAGACATATTGAAAGGAGGAAGTCGGCTTAGGTCGGCACTACTCCAGCGATTAGTCAGGAATATTTATGGCTCAACAGCTGTATCCTCTGATGTTACATCCATCATTTTTACCGTTCTTTACCTACTGACGACAGATGGCGCTACATTTGTTACAATGAAGTGTCCTTCATGGTGGAAGTGTTCCAATTTCAACTACATCCTCAAGGGTCGAGTACGATAGGTCTTCTGTTCTAATTTTATTGGAGGTTACATAATTATGTTTCTCTAGATATTACTTAGTGTGGTGTCGGTCTAGAATACCACCTCTCTTCCCGTGGATGTCGGTAGAGGCGACTAACGGAAAAATTCAAGAGTACGTACGGCAGCATCGTCTTCTGTTCACATTCACGCTCACTGCAGTCGCAAACACATATAACAGGCGCAGTGGCTGTCGGCAAAGACTTCTTTAGAGAATTTATAATTCCAGTACCCCCAGTACGAGTTCCCCCTAGATCTTGTTACCTCAAAACAATCATTGTTTATGTTTTTGTCCATACATCGCAATGTACACTCAACATTTTATTTTCGTTTTCGGTCATACCGATGTACATTGGCAGGTCAGCAACGTACTCTGAAATTATGGGCGAAAACATAAACAATATTTTTTAAGGGAACTGAATAAATTTGTACTAAGGGCACAGCAGTGGATCTGAAAGCATTGATGGATCTACATGGAGTCGGTCACAATTATCTATCGATGGAACAACCGCTTTACGGTATTTTATGACTGCTTCTCGTTTTGCTATAATGCCCCAAATAGCGTAACTAACAGTCGATCTTTCGAGTATATGCACAACGTTCTGGCTTCCATCCCCCAGAAGAATACATCTAATTTCATCAAGACTAGGTTTACTAGTGTGTCCATAAAACCTACGACACAGAACATCCTAGAATAGTGCAATAAGAAGGGGTTTCGCGAATATTGAAGTCTTGCCAATATCCAAGTAAATTTCTGAATAAATCCTCTAAAAGACAAATTACAGTGAGGGTTATAACCACTCCATAGAATTATATCACCTTGGCCCTGGCAATTGCCCGCAATGTACGGCTAAGACCTTCACAGCAGGATGTTACATGTTTGGATGTTTATATTAATTCGAGAATGCGGTGACGAGTCGATCGCTATTTTATATTTTGCACACGGTCGCTGGGTGTAATTCGTTACATACGACACGTGGAATAAGTTGCCAAATGTATTGTTACCTGTTACCAATTGTTAGTAAATAGATATCACTATTGTTTAACTTGTTTAAAGGTGGTAGAACTCTTTGTGGTTCGACCCGGAGGTACACCGCCACACCTATTTCTGCTAAATAACAGCTGTGTTAGGAGCTGCTGTGTTTTGGTCCGAAGGGTGTGGTAAGGGAGACATACTTATCTGAGGCATTCCAAGTTGGTTCTCAGGAGAAGCAAAGCATTTGTGGGTCATCATCAAGCAAGCATCCTTAGGTAAGACTGATCTAATCTGGGGTCCATTACAGATGTCCATGAGCGGCAGTGACCTAGTATCAAGTAGACTGAATGCTCGTTTGCTACTTCAATATTATAAAAGAAAAACATTGCCTTAATACAAAGTATTAATGAATCCTGCCATGCCTGCTACAATTATTTATGTGAATGGGCGTGCAAATTGTATGTTCGATAGGGCATAATTATTATTATTGTATATGCGATATGGCATAATCAAACGGCTTTAAAATTAAAATATCTACGTACTATGAACCCTGATTTTTTTCGTTTGTAAAGAAAATTATCTCTATATGATATTATCTGAAAATTGTCGTATACTGAGTCACTATAAATAAATCAGTACTCAATCATCAGAAACCTCATAACATTCGGAGTTGTCTAGAATTTATTCAATACTACAGTACTTTTCTTTATTTGTTAAAATTTGTTGATTGATGAATAGGTTTAAACGAAATAATTATAATCTTTGTTGTCACTCAAACGTAAATCACAGAATCTGCATGAAAAATTATATATTACAAGAATTGGTCTGAAAATTTATACCTTTTATAGTAACAGAATTTTTAGCATTAGTAGGAAGAAAGCAGACCGAAAAACGATTGCCGTGTCCATAGTAATCTAACATCAATAAGATTAGATAATTCATAGATTACAGATTCAAATCGAACCAGTATGAAAATAGTGGAACAATATAAACGCGCCTTTATCTTTGGGCACACGTGTGATTAGTGGCGTCACAGCTTGTCGGACGTATGTGAAAAATAATAATATTGTCAGTGTGTTGAAAATATTTTCGTAATGAAACTTCCTTGGAATCATTGTGATTTGAAACTCGGTAACAAGAAAATGCGAAACTCGGTAACAAGAAAATGCGTTACGAAAACAGTTGCCGGCGCTACAACTAGATAACGCTTTACCTGTTTCTGAATCACGCTAACGATTTTACTTCGTAGCTTGTGTAAGAGCTAAGTTTGGTATAAGCAAAATATGATATCCGAATTTGGGTTGCAATGATTACTTAATCGATTTTTGAAAAAATCCTTACGCTATTTTAATACCCTTAATCCTTATGCTGGGCCGAAGTATGAAATAAATTTGAATAAACATTTTAGTAAAGGTAAAATTGTACCAAAAAGATTATATAACCTTCCCACTCACTAAGCATCACAGATACATAAAAATCGGATACCAGATTGTTCCTCCAGATTCTATATTTATATATATATATATTAACGTTTGAAGACTATGTCAACAACACACATCTATACGCTCCATGACCAGTCCATGTCAGACCTGCTGGACTAAAAGGATCTTCAGTATCTGTACGAA
>MOOZ01000719.1:168494-181490 GCA_002930495.1 Cecropterus lyciades | reverse complement strand
TATCTCATTGTTTCAAATCTGACTGAAAAGAAAAATGGTTATGATATAAGATGTGAACTTATTTTTTCACAATAGAAATTATTTGTATGGTATAATTGTCGCCCTAGTTAAATATGGACAAATACTAAGTGAAATTGCGAGGTATCTATAATCCAAAAGTATTTAAAGGAACACTATTGGATATAGGTCTCACTGCCAGAGACTACTATTCTAGATAATATAGAATAGGTTATAGATGTCTATGGGCAGTATTAACCATTATTATCAAGTGGACTGCACGATCGTTTGCCTATTCATTATTGAAAAAAATGTATGATAGTACCTTCAATTTTTATTTATTTATTACGAAATATTTACGATAATCACAAATACGTTAATCGCTGGGTGCCAAGCTAGAAAATAGAAATATTCTTAGATGTGGACAAATTCTAGCTATAAAGTACTCTCGTGTGATATGGAATGTCATATGTCAGCCATGTAATCACGTGTTACGTCACAACTGAAACTCGTCACTGATAGGATAGATAGTGAATAAATCAAAGATAAGAATCATGTTACAGATTGATCAGTAGTAAATTTAGTAGATAGCAAATGAGAATCTGTATTACACGCAACTGGAGACCATGATGGAATAGTCCACCGTATTGGCCAACTCTATGTACTAACTCTATCTATAGGATTATTTCTAATGCGGAAAGAACAACCGTGCTCAACATTAGGACCGTAAAGAGATGTTGACACACTTTAATTATTATTATAAGTTCGAAGTCTTATTCGTAATTCATCATTGTTGTCTCACTATCCTAAAGGACTAAATCCTTGGCTTAAGCCAATCAATCCGCGTTAAGTGAACATGGTGGAACAAAATTATAAACTTCTTACTCTGCTAAAACCTCTTAAACTAGCCGTTATAATCATTTCTATTATCTCACAAATTGATGCTAAAGATGATTAATATTATATGAACGGCTGAAAGAGCAATTGCTTCTATTCTGGAAATTACAACATCTATGCTCATGCAAATGTTTGGCTGCTTGTATAATTCCAATATTTAAAAGAAAACTTCGGACGAGAAAGCATATATGTTATTTTAAGGTCAATATAGCGTTGACATATAGGAAATAATGTTCGATTAACGTGCATGAGTACTCCAATATGTTTCCTATGAATACGCAATACTCAATTACGACAAATGAACTGTTGACCCGTTGTGGGCTCAGTAATTGAGCGATTGAACGGTGCAATAGTTCATTTATTTGCAGCTATCAAGGTAAACTTGCAATAACGACATGAATGAGTGGGCAATGAACACAACGACACGTTATTTATGGCTATGGCAAGATCGGACATCAAAGTATATTTGCATTGAGCAAATACAAACATCAATTTGCTAATAATGTTATTAATACTGCTAATACAGACTAATTGAGTAAATTAATTATTGATATGATATATATATTGATATTTTGGCTTTTAAGTACGGTAATTTTTCAAACGACAGCTAGGATTTGGTCAGACTCCTGTGTTAAGATAAAAAATGACATGTTACATACAAACACATTCCTATTAAATTTGTTAGGATATAGCATTGAAAACTAAAGCATAAAAATGTATGCAAGCGGATCTATCCTGTTGTATAAGATTTGTACGATTTAAGATTTGTAAGATTTGATTTCCGATATACGAGTAAGATAACCCCATAGAAGGTAGTGTTACAAAGATAAGTAAACAAATGAAAAAAAAAAAGTTATCTGAAGTTCACCCGATCATGAGTTGTTGCCTATAAGATCTAAAAAGGAAGGCCTCCAAACCCTATACCCTGAAGTTCTATAACTATATTTGTAGTACTTAACTACAAATCGTCAATTCAGAACACGGTAGCATTAAGAGTAAAAAAATAACTAAGGCGATCTGCGGACGATGCATTCAGTCAGTCAAATCACGGAAAAATTCGCCATCTTTAAAACATAGGTATACCATTAGTAAACCTACAAACATGTATCTAAGTGATATAAAAATCAAAAACCCAAGAACTATAAGAAACACCTCACCTTCAGCTCCTAGATCGGTCTGGAAATATAGAAAAAGCGGTAAACACAGCAAACAATAGAGTTTACACGTTTCCTGTTCGAACACAATAAAACGGACTGAATCAATTAACTGGCTTATTACTGCAATTATGCAAATTACTCCATGGTATGGAACTTACATGTTGTAATGGCGTGACTGAAACTCAAAATACAAAATTGCGCTCTTATTTTACATATGTTATTAGTGGACCGGCTTCTTACTAAACATAGACAACGTAATATAGTTACTGGTCAAGTAAAAAGTTTGCATTTTTATGTGAGCAATCCCGAAAAAAAAATCCCAAAAATTAAAATAAAACTGTATCAATAACAGCGCCATATAGAAGGTCCAAATATGTTTAAAAAAATCCAGGTAACCCCATTAGTACAGGACGAGGATTACGTGACTCGATTTGCGTGTGTCGCTTGTGATGGAAAGACCAATCCACGTAATGGACTCATTCGAAATCCGTCACAGATGCGTTGCTGTCTCTGAAGACTAAGTTATAAAGCCTCATTTACATATATGTCTGTGCACTACTACATACTTACAATCAGAACATGCAGATAGCAAAAGTGATTCTTATGAATAATAAATATTCAAATGTATTTTCCGGTTAAGATTTAATTGTTACGTGAGCAGATAAAACAATTGCATAACAGTTTATTAACGTAACATACGAGTAAATTGCAGTATAGGAAGATAACCATACAGTCCAGTTATCAATTACAAACAAATTACTACTGACCGGATGACGCAAAACATTTGCGTTAGCGTGCCCCGTCAGATGTGTTTTTCATACTCGTGACGTAAACATCAGACGATATGACAAGTAATGTTTAAATAAAAATAGACAAGCGTAAGCTTTCACTGGCGGATCAGGATTTTTATCTACGGATAATTGACACAGCTGTTTGACGACAAGAATAGTAAATTGTCATGAATGATTTTATGGACTACAATTTAGTTGGGGGCAGTGGGGACTAAACCCGGAGAAGAGCCGTGTGATGTTCGTCTTAAATTGTAGCATTCCCGCTCTTCCTGTGGCTGTCATAAGATGCGGCTAAGGGACGAAGTCCAAGAGATGGATTTAAAGCGGTATAAGACTTTGTAATTCGACTAAAAGCGCAAAAGGATAAATGTTGTTGGGTTTTACATTATTATGCAAAAAGTCAGTAAGAACCAGTTTGAAATAAGATTAGACACGTCATACGTAAAGTCAATGTTATACGCGATCGGTATTCTTTTACAGATTATTATCTCAAAATATAGGCAATATTGTGAGATAAATATTCAACATCCAGTTATCAAATGCAAACTTGCCAGTGACCGAATGACGCAAAGACTACTACGGACGTAACAGCTGTTTATATACGAGTAGACGACTAGGTAATGGTTTTGCTAAACACGTGTATGCAGGTTAATTAGCAGACAGGTGCGGTTATATAGATGCCGATTCTTATCTTCGATAAGTCTCTGCGTCTTCTAGTCATGTGCCCTCTTCTACAATAGGTATGTATCAATATTGAACGTAATATTCTATTGACTTGATCTTTCTAATATTATAAATGCGAAAGTTTGTGAGGATGTATGAAATTGTTACTCTTTCACGGAAAAACTATTGGTTGGATTTCGCTGCGATTTGGCGCACAGATAGTTTATGACCTAGATTAGCACCTGAGATACTCATTATCGTGATAAACGTAACCGAAACAGACGGAGCAGCGAGCATAATCATGTGTTATAATAATTGCGCAATTTCGAATCCAAGGTCATTTAATATAAACATTTAACGTCTCTTATTATTTATTGTTTAACAAAAAGCCAATGCTCAGCACCGAGACACTAATGACATATAAATATTTTGATATTGAAGGTGGCAAAACCCGTTGTGATTCGACTCGGGAAGCATCGCCGCTACACCTAGTTCTATCTAATAACAGCAGTATCAAGTGCTTCTGTGTTTTAGGTTGAAGAGTGTGGTAAAAGAGACATATTCATCAGAAGCGGTCCAACTTAGATTACAGGGGTAGAAGCGCATCATTGGCCAATGTCAAGTCCGATACTTATTTCATCTGAAGTCGATCACAATGTTCATGGGTGGCAGTGGCTACTGATATCAATGCTCAAATGCTCGTTTACTACTTTCAGAGTACAAGATCAAAGCAGTCTTCATTTTTACACTAAGGTTTTTCTCGATATGTCCTACTTTGAAAGCGGGTCGGCCGAAAAGGGTTTATAAGTATTCGTGAAAACCAGATAATTTTTTATAAATGGGGGAATCCCGATTAATTGAATGACAAGCAATAAATTAAATAAAATCCGACTAAAAAATCACTCTAAAACAAAGTGGGCATAAAATGAATCTAAATACTTACATTGCATTTATTTTATGGAAATAAGGTTAATTACTGTAAAAAAAAATTACTATTGTTGTTAGTTATTTAAAAAATTAATAAACTTTCCTCGAGAGTTGTCGGTCATAGCGATTTAACGCTAAAAGCTTCGACTTTGACATTTTTTGCCGATATCGGTAATATAGGTAATAGCATAGTAACCTAACTCCGCTTGTTTTGATATCAAAGTTGGAGAGAAAACGTAAGAGTAGTCGCCCGTAGTTGAAAGTTATGGAAGTATAAGTCATGGAATCATGGAACGGTTATTTATAGTTAGGACTGAAGCAAACCACGATCGAAGTCAGTCACGATCAAATCCTCACGAAGACCCACCGAATCAGAATAATTATAAATTGTTCTTACAATCTAACACACTTCGCATACTAACTAATCTCATCGATCTGATAGACAGAGATGTTACGGGTTATTGTATTTTGTATTATGAAAATGAAAATTATTGTAAGATTTGAGACCCACTAGAATTTGCATAGACGTGATAAAAGCGTAGCAACTCGAGATTAGCAACGCATCTATGATCAACTGCAGACTAGAACAGAGCCACTTATCATCAGGTGGACCGCATGTTCGTTTATCTACTTGAAGTAGTAGTAGTAGTAGTAGTAGTAGTACTGAAGTAGCTGATAAAAAACATAAGTATATCTAATACCTATTTACCTACCCGATTTGCATACACGTGAAAGTTACTATATTTTTTTAGCGGCAAAATAGCATTAAATGCATAAAACAAACTGTCTTGTCGTTTACCTGTCTTGCAATAGTCAATCTATGTCAACATATCATGTTAGGTATTTTATAAACGTTTTACTGTTGTTTTTAACCGACTTCCAAAAAGGATGAAGTTCTCAATTAGACTGTATTTTTTTTATGTTTGATACATCAAAATTTGTTGTTAGGATGAACCGATTTTGACATTTTTTTTTTATTTGTAAGGTGATGCTTCCCTTTGAGTCCCATTATAATTTGGCTCAGTTTTGACAAGGGCATCCATGAGAAAAACGTATAAGTGTTAAATTTGCATTAAATAAGTGCGCGACAAATGGACGAATAATTCAGCTTCTACCGATCCGATTGTCATGAAACAAGAAATAAACATTAGGTATCTAGGATGAAATGATATAATAAAAACTGAGACCTTCTGTTAAAACTGTAAACTCCTCAATCCTGATGATGTCTGCTAGCCAAAACCAAAGAAGTTAGCTATTTGGTGCTAACGAATATATAATAACATTACTGAGCAGAGACATACTATGAAATATTTGACCTTCAACTTAAGACTGATGATGCAGGGGTACCTAGACCATAGAAGTTGGCCATTTGGTGCTTACGTATATGCCGGCGCTCATATACTTGTAGGACATAGATTCGTTGTTGTAATCTAACAGAATGTATTGAGCGCCGACTACGGGACTATGTACAATGTAGTGTAGGTATGTAAGAAACTAACATATATTTATTTATTTTTTTCTTTTTTGAACATCTCATTGTGACAAGTTAATTATTGATCTAATAAACGAAACTTCTTTGAAGATATTCGACGCTACACAATTCAGACACCTTCAAAGTCATATATTGTGAAACATCCATATGGCACGCACGCGCGATGTGCTCTTATCGAACGAACCCCTTGTCTAATGTGTAGTGTACCAAATGTAAGCTTCCAGGATTTATTGTAAAACTTACAACAGATATCGTAACACGCTCGTTGGAAACTATTATTCAAAAGTTATCTACGCGCTATCGGTAGTGTCATTCACACTGATCCGATTATCTTAAGCCTACGCGAATTATAATCCATTAGCCGGCATTTTGAGACATTTTACATAAAGAGCAGTGATAGCACATTGATATAAATTTTACTCTTTCGTACTAAAGATCTAAAATCAAAACAGCAGGCATTTGTTGAGTTTTTTTATTATGTCCATATTAGAAATTAATTACTAAACACTTAAAATGAGAAAGAAAACATCGTGAAAACCTTACTTGCCTATAAGAATAGGCAAGTAGTATGTGTAAGTCTACCGACGCACTTAGTACGGTGGTCTAAAATGTTTAGGCCATCCTATTGATTTATTAGAGAAGACGCGTGCCAAGTAACAGAAGAATAGTAGGTTAATGATAATGGAATAAAAACGCATAGCGTACTTAAATAAACTCAGAACTTTTCAAATACTTGGCACATACTTTAAGGCTCAATTCAGGAAGCTCATGCCACGAATTTATGAAAGATTACAAAGGATTACAAATTTGAGATTACAAATTTGAAGACTGCCAATCTATATTTGCGATCTGGTATGAACCTGCAATGCGTAAAATCGAATAAGTTATGTATTCCTCCTAGAAACTACCTACTTATTCAAGAAAGGTGGCGATTTGAGTGAGTACACAGAATACTAACTAAAAGCCAAATACAGGGAACTGAATCTATACTTCTATACTAATATTATAAAACTGAAGAATTTGTTTGTTTGTTTGAACGCGCTAATCTCAGGAACTACTGGTCCGATTTGAAAAATTCTTTCGGTGTTAGATAGCCCATTTATCGAGGAAGGCTATAGGCTATATCATCACGATATATCATCACGCTAAGACCAACAGGAGCGGAGCAGCAATGAAGAATGTTTCTAAATCGGGTTTTTTTTCTAATGAGAGCTTCCGTTGCATGCATGATGTTAATGTATGTCACGTTAAATTTCTTTTAAACGCGGGTAAAACCGCGGGCTCAGCTAGTGTTTTATATACGGCAGGACATAATTGGTACTATTTATAGTGAATAACAAAAATAAATGTGACAAAAAAACAAATGAATACTTAATTCTCAATTTAATATTTCAATTTAAGAATAAATAGCCTAAAAATTCAGCGACCCATTAGAGATATTGTATCATACGACGTCTTTATTTACTTCGGAGGAGATTCCCATGGAAAACGTAAAATGAGATTAAATCGAGTCGTTTCCTGCTTTTCCCAGCATTCATTTCCATACAAATCGCACGAAGCGTGATTATTAAATACAAGTTCACATAGATCAAAATTACCTACCTATTCTATACATGTGAATACTCAACTAAAGTGCGCCAGAGCAGAGCCATCGTTTTTATTTTGATATAAAAATAAACATTAAAATAATGAGTAATAGTAAGCAATACCATAAACATTTGGCGACCTCATTTTATATGTTTTAAATTTCTTTTAAAACTCTTTGGAATATATACAAATTTAGAAGATAATAGTTTTTGACAAGAGAAGAAAATTTATTGTTATATTGTTTTTACTGTTAGAAAGACTGTTTCAGTTCGTTATTATTTTATTTTAAATACTTTTAATATTTGTGTATAGTAAATATAGGTGTGAAAACAGTGAATGCACAATTTCCTTTACCACTTACTAATCCTTACACTCTATAAAATTAACATAAAAGGTGTTAGAAAACTTCTTGGTTCAACTAAGGCAGCCCCACACCCATTTCTGGCTCATAAGAACAGTGTTAAGAACGCCTGTTTTCTGGTTTCATATGTAAATATTCATGGAACTCTTCGGATAAGCATGTCTCCATTAGACATAAAACTTAGTCCATAAGAGTAACAATGGATATGCGGTCGATCTCAGGTAAGACTAATCTTATCACAGTTCAGATCACAGATATCTGTGAGCGGCAGTGGTCACTTGTCATCAGATGGGCTGCATGTTCGTTTACTTCTTTTATAACAAAACACTGATTTGACGAAAACATTCTCGTATTCGATATTGTAATGCTAATATCGATCTATTGTGAATACTGTTACACAATAAATACTTTAAAATGCGTATAATTAAGCAGTTAGCTCCCAATTTTTATTTTGTACCGTACTCACGTCACAAGATATTCAGAGCGTATTCGGTTAGACAATCGTAAAATGTGAATTTTTAGCACGTTTGTTTAGACTACTCGATATCACGAAGCGAGACGTGGGAAGTATAAACTGTATAAATATTCTCATTGAACAAAAACACTATGGACAAAGTTGAGAATACTTAAGAAACATCTATTGCGTATATCGGTCCTTCGAATGTGAGAATCGAAAAGTATCCAACCTAACCTTTAACTGTTCAAACATATTCGGTCGTGATTGCAAATAGTTAACGAGAAAATAACTGCGTCTCGCTGTATTTCCTTAACCGGAGCGAGACGCAACTACTGAGAATGTTAGCGTGGAAACATTAGGTCATGCCCTTCACAAAGTAATTCTGATATAATGGTATTCTTCCGAACATTCAGGATATGATTGACAAAGTTGGTAGAACTCTGTGCTCCCTCGTATCTGATGAAAGCAAGTGTGATTGATTGCTTATTTTATGTACAACTGGCTCCTACCTCTTGATTAGAGTAGAACGAAATAATGTTTAAGCGCCCTTTATTTTCTAAGACCTTCTTTGTCATACTTATTTCAAACAGGAACTTTGTTTTTGTACTTTGAATATTTAAATCCCTTTTTAACCGCCAAGCCATGAAATATCAGAAAAAAATGGTGTTTAAACAAACTGGTATTTTATACTTAAGTATATTATTATGTTATGGGGTTGAGCCCATTATCCAAATTTCTTGATTCTAGCTTAAGTAGTTAAGGCTCTACCAATATGAGCTGCGAGAAATTAAGTATCACTTTGCTTTTATACATAAATTGATTTGGATATGTATATAAGCCGTAGCAATCGAGCACACAGCTTCTGCATCCAATGTCATAGAGAATAGGCGTCCTATCTGAAATTGATCAGATGCAGACACAACACGGCTGTGTAACAGCATCAGCAGCATCATTTTTCGCGGACAATTTTATCGACCTTGTATCCTTATTCTAATAGAAGTACGACAAGAATCAATGGCTCGATACAACATATGAAGTAATTTACCTCTTAACTACGGCTATGGGACCAACCCTTTAAGCACTACAAAAAGAAAAATAATCATTTAATAATCATATATTCAGATATTCAATATCGGCTATCGAATATATATAATTGGATCAATGGATGACATCGTTATATTTTCCTCCCACGCAACTGAGTAAGGCTTACTGCTCAGTACGATCTTATCGAATGTAAATAAACTAAATGTTACATGGAAACAAATGAAAGATTAGACTGTACCAATTCCTATTTTTGTAAGACTACATAATAACCGTCTTGTTCATGTTCGGCCATGAAAATGGTACCAGAAATCTCAGAACAGTTATCAATTTTAATATTTTTACAAGTACCAGTTTTTTAAATTAATATTTCCCATGCACACTACTGGAAGTCCTTTACGCATTTTAAACTATTTTATCTAGGAAATAATGACCTACCTTGATGTAATTAATTCCTTGTCATATGGGCTCGGTAAATTATATGAAATACAATCGAATAAAATATTGTGTACATATGATTGTAAATAAATTAACTTTCGTTCGCTTGCTTGAAAACAAACGTTATCTTAAAAGTGTGTATATTATATCAGATACAAGCAGCTCAGCTGATTTTCCGAAAGATAAGCCCAATCATTTTCAAATTATTCTGCTACATAAAGAAGTGTGTTGCATGATGCTAACCATATGTAGTCAATGCTTCGACTAAACCTCTATACGAATACGGACAGTAAGAGACCTATTTGCTATATAAGGTAAGGTATAATAAGCAATAAGTGTAATTCAAAGCACAATTAGTTTTGTTGAAAACTGTTTTACAATAAATTTTCAATACTTGATATTGGTACCTTATTGTACATTGTGCAACCTGATTTTAACTAAATTTTGACTTCTTGTATTTTGACTAATTCCGTTTCACGAACGGAAGGATGAGATTATAATTATTATTTTTAGAGACCAAATTCAATAACATACTAATGAAGATATGTATCATCTATCCTGCCAATTTATTCAAAGTATTAAACGAGTAGTTAGGGTAAATTGTTGCAAAAACATGTCACAGGAACTTCGCCGAACTCCCAACCTTGGCAAGTCTGGATTTTCCCATATTATTAACGGTGTCCGGCCAGATAGCTGGAGTTTAATAATTTACGAGAGATGAAACAGAATAATACTTGTTATGAAACAGAAATGAAACGTTCGGTGAAAGTGTTCTTATGAAATGTCTACAAATTTATTGTTGATTGGGATTGATGAACAGATTTAAATTACCAAGAAAATAATTAAGGACCATTCTTGTTAATTATGTTGAAAAATTGAAAACATTGGAATACGGCTGAAGTTCGAAACCAGAGACATCCGAATGGCGAATCTGCCAAAATACGACATTAAGTGCTAATTAATTTTAGACATATCTATACAAAAATGTAGCAGTAGGAAACATAGTTTCAATGCCGCCGCCCACGAGACATTTATCTTGACTTTGCGATCTGGCAACCTCGCCGCACTTAGCGCCGCCATACTGGCATCGCTCGAAACATTCGTTTATCTCCCCGAGATAAAGACCTAGGGAGACCTTACTAACAGAAGCGTCCTAAGATTTTATAACTTCATACTCCCTACATTCCTCATATCGGTCCTTTGCATGAATATAAGCACAATTAAAAATTCATAAATTTTTAGTAAAATATACACATGTAGTTTTATCCTTATATTATTTTAGACTTGAAAACATTAATTCTTATTATTTTAAATTAATGTATTAAATGTATTAAAAAGATGAAAAACAAAAATAATTTCTTTCATTTTACCTGGCTCCTATAAAATTAGCGTTTTTGTATTGTTATTATTCAAGCGAAACAGCGATATGAACTGAATGATTCTGATTCTTCTGATTATTCTGATTCTGTCATCTTCTGACATCTTAAAATTTATTATTAATTAAGTGTATATCTCATTCATTAATGTAGCCTGGGTCACATTAATTACTTTCTAGTAATTTATAGATCCATTATTTCACATGGTTTTATTTTCCTTTAGTCTTGTTATCTACATATCTCTAATTTACGGATGCGACGTCCAAAGCCAACATAGGTCTTTTACATAATTTATTTACTTTTAAATTTTCGACTCACTGGTCAATTTTCCTTCAATACGTGAGGGGACGTCCTAAGCCGGCGTGTTTCGTTTTATTAGGAAGCCGCAGATTATCACCCCACGTGCGCTCTCCGTGGGCTGCCAAATGTGCGAACAGAATGTCGGTACACGTTACTCGTACGTAATATCTTCAATATGTTCACGCATTAACCGAATGCAATGGGTGTATGACGAACAAATCACTAGAGACCAAAATAACCTGCGTCAGGAGATCACTTAAAATATTCATATATTCACGGGCATTATACATAAATCAAACAAAACTTTATACTGTTACATCGATATTTTTAATTTCATCGTAATTTTATGGAAGATCAATACATGGTGACAAATAATTATTGAAATTAACTGACTTTTTATACTTGAACTTCAATGCTGTAGGCACTCGATATAATAGATCTAGACGTGAACATTTTAACATTAATAAATACGCACAGATATAAAAAGACTGCTCGCAAATACACAATACTGCCACACTAATGTTTATAATATCCGAAACTATTTTAAAATGTTCACATTAGAACATCCAGAGTGGATGACGATGAGTTATTCGTGAAGCTACCGAAATTAGCACTGCTTAGGTCAAAGCGGTATATCGAATCGCCTAATAATTTACCGGGGACACAATCACTCTAGATTTTATATACAATGACAGTGACGAAGGGTACACGTCACATTACCTTATTTATAATGCAATTAAAAAATGAAAGTAGCTCGCGACGCTAAGACGCACGTTGCGCAAGGAACAGTTTACGCGTGTAGTCGACATTACTCTAGAAACAAAGTTGAAACACCTTGACAAACAATGTCCAAACGGTGAATATGACTCTCATGAAAAACAAGCCAGTAATTACATCTCGACTAGACAATAGAAAACAGACTTGTCTTAAAGAACAATAGTTTGAAAGTGATCTGAGAAACTATTCATATATATAACATGTTCATTGAACATCATTCTAGGCAGCCGATATATTAGCAATTTTCTCTTCTCTATATTATATACATTTTGCATTAAATTGAAGAGGCAACTACACGAATATCTACCAGCTTGCATCACAATCTAGAACACGGACCAATAACTACGCTGATACCTTTAATATGTTAAGAATGTTGTATACATAGATCAATGAATAATTTTGGATTATAGGATAGATCAAACCAACACTTAATGAATAAAAAAAACTGTTCAATGATTGTGATATAGCAAGCATTTCACTGGTCTATAGATTTTTTATCAAATGTATATTTATCATATCTACACCGTTATAACAAACATACAATATGTCCTTGTGAACAAAAATATGGCACCATATGGTATAGTTAAATAGTATAGTTATATATAAATATTTAATAGAAAAATGGATAAAATTGTTGACATACCCATAAGTCGAACTAAACGGTTTGACAGCTCGTTTTTGGTGAGAGTCGCTAAAATTTGGAATGAACTGCCTGGGTCTATTTTTCCTGATAAA
>MOOZ01000719.1:132662-153933 GCA_002930495.1 Cecropterus lyciades | reverse complement strand
TGGAAAATACAGTGTTCGAAGACAAAGTATTCAGAGAAAAAACTCGTATTAAATTTGTTGGAGAATCACAAATTCAGATCCGTCTGATTATACCCTAATGCCTTACTACCCTTATATTGCTTGTGGGTGGGTTTACTACTTTAGTATCTACACTACCTACACAGATTAAATATACGTATATTCATACTCTTCATGTATTTGACTATAGTAATTGTTAGCTGTTTATACACAAAATAGGAAAAATAAATCATTTACATTTTACACAAATTATAACAAGCTTTCAATAAAATCGATTTTTTATGCAAATACATATTCTATTATTTAATAACATTTTTGCAGAATACGTGTTTTAGTCTTCATACGTAAAGCGTTTATACATCTCGTTCTCTCCTCGGATGAGTGAGCGAGACAGATACTTGTGCGTCACGTTGAGATAGAGACTTGGCGCTGTTGGTTTTCCTTTAAAACCATGATTGTTTAAATTATACTTGAATAATGACTATTTATGGTAACTGTTGACCATCTATTTTAAGCAATGATAAAATTTACAATGTATAAGTTAATAGTGCATAAAGTTATGAGGAAATTAAGAAAATATCTATCATATGATATTTATGGGTTCAATCGACTGTGAGCGATGTACATTTTTTTTATGTTAATGTTAATTTAGCTTTTGGCGCCTTTAAGCTTGGCACTTTTAAGCCCAACAATATTACTTTTCACGGCCATTTTTTGACGTACAATATTATACAGCGCCACAGATACTACTACGGCATTAAAAACTCCTAAAGCTGATTACAATTATTTTGTTACTTTTCAAAAAGGATAATATTACAATTAATATGATTTTCACAACTGGCGAAACAGCACCAGAATGTGCGCTTGCTCTTGGACATCATTGTCTTCATCGCGCTGTCATGCATTCGTTACAGTTCGTTTAATTTTATCGTTTGCTACATACCTTCGGCTTCGGCCAAATCTTCGGCCCATTTTGGCCGAAGCTTAAGGTTTTGCTGAAGGTGGTTTATTTAGATGAAGGTGGCCGAATCCGAAGCTTCGTTCGGACTCTACTTATTTGTGGGCAATCAGGGGCTCCCAATATTTTACAGCCGTCGGCACACTTACGAATTTTGTCACGGGGCTCTACCCTAGCTAGCTACTTTATATAGATGTAGTGGAAAAAATAGTGACCTGCAATATAAATACTATAATACAATACAAACCAAAAAAATGTACAGGCACAAAAATGAGACTTGGTTTCTCATTATATCTATGACAATTTAGAATTGAAACGGAAAATAAGATAAATTAAGAAAAACAAAAATCAAATAAGTAGAATAACTTCTCAGTCAAATTAATGTAACTCACGGCGCCCCTCTTTCCTTTCTACGGCGCACCAGGGTGTCGCGGCGCACACACTCATATACAACCTAGTACGCAGATTTATAGTATAGCTATTATAGTGTATTGCTAGCCCATTCAATGCAATCATTCAATAAATGCGGCCATTAGGAAAGGTGTACGATGCGAGTAACATACACACGGTACAATTTGTTGTAGTTATAGAGGTTATAATGATTTACGTGTTAATCCTACTATTTGGCAGGATGTTAACTTGTAGAGGTGAACTGTTTTAATTTGCTATACCTTTGGTTAGGGTTTATAAGACGAATTTTAGGGCTATAGTAAAGTATTATAGAATCAGTACTTAGTAGTACTTATTTTTGTATAGCAGACATGGCAATAAAATATTTACCGGTTTTCATTGATACAAATACCGCGCGCAATGATGTCACGCGTGCACTGCTATGCATTTTTTTATTATTTCTTGTCCATAAGTGACAAAACAAAATTAATTAATAACTGTATCCTAGTATCTTCGTGAATATTGTAACATTTACATATCTCCAGTTTTATTAGGAAGGTAAAAATTATACTTACTGGACCCATTCCCAAATTTAATTTATACTATACAATTTTTAATAAATATGCATTTTTAAACTTGGTTGAAAAACTGTTTTTGAAGATACGGCGATCTGAGTTATAAAAAGATCAATGGCGCCAGGGCTATTAGTACGAAATAAACTGTATTGCATTGGAATACGTTACAAAAAAGTGGGCTGGTATAACCAACTAAATTCGTTCTGTTTGACCAAGTGTATGGTTTTAGTTGAATCTGCCAAAGTCAAAGACACATTCGAATAGGGTTGACTCAACTACAACCTACCTTAGAATTGTATTCATTTTTTTACAAAATCATAAAATGTATCTATCGATTTGTTTCATTGTATTACTACATACTTTTTAACTGCAAAAAAGACAGAACATGCTGTTATTTTATACACACGTGTATTAGAATAGTTAGCCTTTATTTGAACGATATCCATTAACAATTCACGGGGTACGATAAGAACCACGATACAAGTAACTTATCGCTACAAGTACTGCCATGTTCGCTAAATTAGATAGGCACTGCCTAAAAATAGTGTTTAAGCCTAGCCTAAACATTATTTGGCACTAGGTGTGCTTTGTATCATCATTTTCCTTATATTACCAATGTACGTAGTATTCATTGTCGACAAAAATGTATCAAATTTTACATAGTATTATAGAATTATTCTTATAGAATGGGTGCAGATGAGTGGCAGCTGACAACCCTGCATAAGTAGTGAGTGTTCTGGTTAACGAATTCATATTCTGACGAAATCACCAACTAGTGCCAAGATTTCTTTCAAAAGGCAACGACCTATACACGGGCAGCGTTATAGCAGCGATAAGAGGAATCTCACAAGCGTTATCTTGTAGAAGTAAAGTTCAAAATGGCGGAGCAGCGCACCAAGGCCCAACGTTTTTGTTTCACGGCAAGGCATGATGGTTTTCTGGCGCGAGAGGCAAAATCATGCTGGCGGAAAATAAACTCATGCGCATCGCAAATTACCTTTATTCTTAGACAATCTGTAAATAAATATTAATTAAAAATCTTTTCTTTCGAGATGACTAACGAGTGTGACGTATAATGCGAATAAACTCAGGAGTTCAAAAAATTTACAAGGTAAAGTGACGGAGACAACAGGTCGTTCAACTTCGAAAACTACACGCGTGACTTATTCAACGAACGTTTACCGTAGATTAAGAAATAACGCCTGGTAATATTAATTATATATATTCAATAAAAACAGTATTTTTAAGTTTGCCTGATTAAGTTAGACGCACAATTATTTGTTTTAAACTTTTATAGTCACATAATAATAATGTTGGAATAAATAAGATGAGATTTTAAAGTGCATTGACTAATAATTAAACTTCGCATGTTAAGTTTTATGAAGATAACGCTTAAAAAGAAACATATACCTAGTAATCTATTAGTAATTCCTTTTAGTAATAAAAGTAATGGCGGAATATTATGAAATAAATTACTAAATATTTAAAGTCTACAAATCCACGTGGTCAACGTGGTGGTATATCGAATAGATTTCCTTTCATTATAGAGGTGATCTGAATCTGAAGTATGAACCAAATACAACAGTTACGTTCATTAAAGGTAATTTAATACCTATTTACAATACTTACCTATATGCCCAAATTACAATAAATAACGTAGGTAAATATGCAGATTAAGCAGGTACGTATACAATACAAATACTACAATAGAGATTTAAATAATGCTTTGGGGAAATGTACCTACTATCAAGGTACCCACGCTTACTACGCCATACTATGCCATACGCCATGTACTACTAAGTTCGATATCTACGTGAATATTTTAATAAAAAGTATTGCATATTTAATTATCATATTATGGAAGTTAAAATTTTCCTGAGGTTAAAATATTTTTTTCCTATCGTGAAATAATACTAGAAAATCTCATTTCATTTGGTATTTCCTGCGCGTTAAACATTTTAACGATTATGTTTTGAAACAGGACAGAGCAAGGTAGATTATTCCCTGCCACCACCTCAATAGAAATTCAAGGTTGTTTCAAGATGAATGTGAACTTGTATTTATCTCTTTCTCACGTATGCAATATAGATAGCGTTATTTCACGCCCTGAAGTTGGTGCAAAAACTTCAGAGTAAACGCGTTATACCGCGAAACGTTGCGCACGATGTTTTTTCTGTCTTCCTCCTTCATTTGGTCGCCGGTGTTTGTGCAGTGAACGTTGTTGTACGTAGTGTGTAGCACGTGCAGTGTATATTTAAATTCTAATTTCAAGTTCTCTCTAACCTCTTAAACAATGGCAGACGCAGCAGTCGAAAAGAAGTAAGTTTTAAAAGTTATTAAGTCATTATTTACAAGTTTGAATTCTTTCAGTTTTGGCGGCTTTGTAAACGTGATCAAAATGGCTACCTTTTATTATGTTTTTGTGATTTTTACCAGTTTTAAGTAGGGCAGCAGTGTTAGTTATTTGTCTGTGAATAATCGAAGCATACTTTGATAATATCCGTATGATTATCGATAGATTGGTCATACTCCATTTCTTACTAGACGCCGCTAGATCACACGCGGGAAATTCCCGCCATAGTTAAGTCGTTATTAGGTAGATAAGCATTCAGTGAAGGGCTAGTGCGTCGTGTTTTAATTGTGGGTAACCGTATATCGATGCTGTCCCTGTGGTTTTCTCGAATTGTAATGTGGTCGTGTGAACGAGGAAATTGAAAGCACGCCGGCGGGCGCGGGCAGTGGTTCGGAATCAAGATGGCGTTGCGAGCGCGGTGCGCGGCGTGCCGGCGCGGTAGCGTCACCGGCGCGCGCTCGTTTCAAATTCGCCGCGACGAAGTTTTGCAACTCTGCATCGGCTTCAACGTTCGGCGGTTACGTTATCACGAGGGCGCATGTTGTCATTAGTTATTTTTAACGCTTTCGAGTTTGCGTCTCGAGGCAATCTACTGGAGCGAATAACGTATTCATTCAGTGGTGCTTACATAGGTGTACGTTCGTTTTCCGCACAACTTTCCCACATGCAGCCTTGCGCAACGGCAGCAGTTTGTTATTGTTCCGCCACACTTCCTTTCCTATAGTCTCATTTGTTCGTTGTTGTACTCACCTGTACTTATCGTTGACGCCAAGTTAACGTAAATGCCGAGCACGCTTCAGTAATATAGATGCGTGTCTTAATGACTACTGTATAAAGTTTAATTTAAACAATTCGCATAACAGTTGCATGTATTGATATTCTTGACTATACGTTTACTGCACTCGACCGATGTGGTTGTATTAGCTCCATATAACTAGAAGTAAGAGGATAAACAGTTGAAACTTGAGATTCAATGTTATATTTATCACGGCAGTTACCTACATAACAAGGATTTTCGTTGCAATCGCGTAAAAGGTTACGAGCATAAATTAAACTGCAACATAAATTAAGTAACAAAGTTTACAAACTTGTGTAAAGTGGCGAGTAGAAACAAAGACCTACTTTACATGCAATGGTGATTATGAAACTATATGAGAATGTAATTTTGATTACAGCGACGCCGCCGCACCCGAGGAGGTCACCTCAACTGAGGTGAAAGAGTCGCCAGTGAAGAAATCACCAGCCAAGAAGGTGGTAGAGCCCGCCGAGACCAATGGCAAGGAAGAAAACGGCAGCGGGGATGCTCCGGAAGACGAAGAAGCTCCGGCTGAGAACGGAGACAATGATGAGGAAAGCAATGACGCCAGTGAGAACGGCGATGCCACAGGTTGGTTGCTCTGATTATTAATAATTTGTCTATCATAAATTTTCATATCACCCTATCAAATACTAACTAAACATAATCATGAAATAAACCATTATGTTGTGAACTTTTACTGATAAAGTGTACATAATAATGTTTTTCCCTTTGAATTACAGAAAAGACAGCTGTCAAGAGGAAATCCATAGCGGCTGACAATGGCGACGCTGAAGAGAAGACAACGCCAGAGAAGAAGGCGAAAGTGGCGGAGGAAGCACCCGCGGGGGCAGAAGAACCCGCCGCCTAAGTCCCAGCCCTACCAGCTTGGTTTACTGCAATGCATCTACGTTCATTAGGGCTCAACTCCCCATAACATATCCCATTTTTATATACACTTTTCAATACTGCCAAAACCATAGTTTTTATATGACAATATTGTAATTTTGTACTACGAGTTGGGCCCTATTGCGACCACTAACTTTAGGTTTATAATACGCTGTGTATTTAACTTACCTGAGAAGTACCTGTAAAGTGTAAATTTAATGAAACTGTTGTCACATCCGAGATGTGCATCGCAGTGAACTGATCATAATTATTCACGAGTTGATTTGGTGTTGTATGCTGTTTTTTGCGTATCGGTGTCTATTTCAGCAGACTTGTAGATGGGTTACTGAATTGATGATTAACACACATCGGTATCGGAAAAATCCGCCAGTAGAGTACTGCCAAAGTAATTCACCCAGTGTGAAATCGATTCACAATCCGTTCTGTGAACGACGCGAATTTTATAAAACAGCTTCCGAATACAAGGATTTTAGATAAACTAAGATTAATTAAATTGTTTAGATAATTAATTCAGTTGTAAATTTAAGTTAGCAGTAAATGTCGCACATTTATATATTTCATAGGCATTATTACTTAACCATTTAAACATTCCTTTGACTTGGTTACGGTTTGCACTGTGAACCTTAGCGTCTGCCGGAGCTCGGTGGTAGTCCATTCGTTCGGTTTGAGAGCGGTTCACATTGTAACACTAATTTTAAGATTGAAATTTAAAGTTCAAAGTTGACAAATAAGGTGATAGTTCATATTGACATACTAATTCTGCGTGTGCTATTTTGTAATTCTATGGGACTTTTATTTTTCTTATATCCTTTTTTTTCTAATTTATTTTGCTTCTCATTTATGTGATAGATACAAACCTCGAATGTAAGGTAACCTTAATGGATACGAATCTTCATTTTATTCCAAAACTTAACACAACTTGTGTTTTGAGTGTGGAATATTAAGATTTTGATTAACTTTTTCAAACTACTTGACCATTGAATTGTTCAAACTTTGATTCAGAAAGTACATTTAGTATTAGAGTTTAGTAGTATGTACAATTTAACACTACTTCTAAACTTTGGAGTCTAGTGTTTGTAAAACGTTTCTGGCAATAAAATAGTCCAAACAATACTGTCTTTGTCTTTACATTTACCTACCCACGTCACAATGCTTCAAGCAAACAACTTCAAAGTTGATTTGTAAATAAATGTGTTCAATAAATTACACTAGTCTTTGATGTTTGACCGATATAAATGGTTTTAGAATATACACGATAACGATGGTTATCCATCGTGTTGTCTATGTACATAAAGTGGTCATAATACATCAATTACTAGGGTGAATCAAGGCCGGGCATCACCTTGGATACTAGACAGTACACACACGTGGCGATACCATCGCCTCACTATCCTTTATGCTTTGACGAAACGGGTCGACGTATAGCCGGTTATTTCGCGTACTGATGTTAGCGATATGAAGTTCTTACTCTTAAGTCAGTTTCTGTTGTCGCTGGCGAGCTTATCAGTTGCACAAACAACGCAAAATATCAATGTTTGTAAGTATTAATGTACAACTATACTGGATCGGTCATTATTTTCGTCTTGTACACAATAAATATTTTTTTAGTATTAGTAAATGAGGAAAATAATGCCTTAGCGGAGAAGGCTTTTGAGGTAGCAAAGGAGTATGTTAGACGAAATCCTACCCTGGGTCTTGCAGTGGATCCTATAATCGTTGTCGGGAATCGAACGGATGCCAAGGCATTTTTAGAAAATGGTAAGCTGTTCTAAAATAAAATTACTCTAAAAATTTCCAAAAATGTGTGTTTTTTAATTAAATTTAATTGAAAATTATGCGTAATCTACCCATTTGCGTCACTAGATATTTAAATATTTACGTGACAAGCATTTAGCAATACAATAAATTAAACGCTTTGAATGTTCGTTTCAGTTTGCCGAAAATACAATGATATGTTATCGGCTAAGAAAACGCCACACGTTGTTCTCGATTTTACTATGACCGGGGTCGGGTCCGAAACCATAAAGTCATTTACAGCAGCATTGGCATTGCCAACTATTTCTGGATCGTTCGGCCAAGTGGGCGACTTGCGACAGTGGCGCTCACTCAACGCTAACCAAACTAAGTTCCTCTTACAGGTCATGCCTCCAGCAGATATCCTCCCTGAGGCTATTCGAGCTATTGTCACCAAGCAGGACATTACTAATGCTGCAATTATCTTCGACGAATTATTCGGTTAGTAATGATTAGTGTAAACATTATTTAGCGAACACTTGTAAATTGTAAAATGCTTACTATATTTGATGACTCATTTACAGTCATGGATCACAAGTATAAATCGCTGTTACAAAATATTCCTACGCGTCATGTTATAACGCCTGTAAAGAGCTATAGTAAAGATGAAATCAAGACGCAACTGAGAAGTCTGCGGGAACTAGACATTGTTAACTATTTCGTAGTGGGCAGTTTACGGACCATAAAAAATGTATTGGATGCTGCTGACGAAAATCAATATTTTGGAAGAAAAACAGCCTGGTTCGCGCTGTCTTTGGATAAAGGGGACATCGGTTGCGGTTGCAAGGATGCTACAGTCGTCTACATACGACCGACGCCCGATGCAAAGAGCAGAGATCGTTTAGGAAAAATAAAAACAACGTACAGTATGAGCGGGGAACCAGAAATCACATCTGCTTTTTACTTCGATCTGTCTTTGCGAACGTTTTTAGCCGTAAAGTAAATACCTCTTATTTGTATTCACGACACTTTATTTCTGTTCTAGTGCACCACGCGGTAATGTGGATCATCTAATTATAACCTGGTATATTCCATGAGAGTTGCGTTTTATGATTTTCCAGATCACTGCTGGATTCTGGCAAGTGGCCAATCGACATGAACTATATAACTTGTGACGAATATGATGGTAAGAATACCCCTAATAGGACCTTGGACCTTAAAACTGCGTTTCAAGAGGTGAGCTATCGTATGATTCGTGAGCTACAACACGTCATCACTCATTCGACAGGTACAATGAAGATAGCTTTAACACTTGCCAAGTTGATGAGTGGATTATATTATATATTCTGGTACATTTCCATTCGTACGTTGATACAGTTTTGTCTTTGATAATATGAGTCAAGACGATAATAAGGTTATTTTCATTTTACGTTATATTATAGGTATTAGTAAAATACTAAAGAAATCGCTTTTGAGCGATAAGGCCGTCCATAGACTGTTTGACTTCTTAGCATATCATTTATGACATTAAATTATGAACTTTTGATATAATTCTATCAGCTATCAGTTATCTATCTTACTTGTTTGTGTTTTATTAATATAAATCTATTTTAAACAACGATCTGTTTTATCGTAAAATAAAATAATCAATAGCAAATAACGTATTATACAGTTTTATAACGTAAAATACAGGTAAAAGAAACTCCCACATATGCTCCCTTCTATATCCCCGAAGACGACCCAATGAACGGTAGAAGTTACATGGAATTTAACACTGACTTAGCAGCAGTTACCGTCAAAGATGGAGCTTCTATCGGCAGTCGTTCCCTGGGATCATGGAAGGCTGGTCTAGCCAATCCCTTATCGCTGACAGACCCAGACAATATGAGCGATTATTCTGCGCAAATTGTGTACAGAGTCGTTACAGTCGAGGTGGGTAAATGAACCTTGTTATTCTTTACTCTGTTGTTAACTTGATAAAATTTCGTCTGTACAATAATGACACTTGAATAAATATTCGCATCTATTACCTCTTTTGTATGCAATGACTTGTAATTACCGAGATGTCTGGATGTTTTTATTACATTCTTGGCTTACTAAAATATTCCCGTTAAATCTTTCGTAGCAAGAACCATTCATTATAAGAGATGACGAAGCGCCTAAAGGTTTTAAAGGGTATTGCATCGATCTTATAGAAGAAATACGGCAAATCGTTAAATTTGATTACGAAATAACATTGTCCCCCGACGGGAACTTCGGAAATATGGACGAAAATGGAAATTGGAATGGTATTGTGAAGGAGCTCATTGAAAAGAGGGCAGATATTGGGCTGACTTCGTTATCGGTGATGGCTGAGAGGGAAAATGTTATTGACTTTACAGTTCCGTACTACGATTTGGTTGGAATCACGATATTGATGAAACTGCCAAGAACTCCGACATCACTGTTCAAATTTTTGACGGTCTTGGAGAACGACGTGTGGCTGTCCATATTAGCAGCATATTTTTTCACAAGGTTAGCCTCTATTATTATAATTTATCTTAACGTTTTCAGGTATGGGTTAAAAGGAACAGGTAATTAAGCTAATGAATGTTCAGCGTTGTTTGTTATTTATAAATTCTTCGAGAATAACAGTAGGAACGTATATATAAATACGATAGTGGTGAAAAATGGTATTTATTTTGGATTATTCCATTTTATATTGTTTTGTAGTTGTAGGACCGATTAGAACGTAACATACGTGGATCTAGTTATTTTTATTAAGGTAAATAGCGCCCAAATGGTATAGTAACAAATTAAAACCTCCTTGCAGTATTCCATCTTTGTGTAAATATCATATTTGTGTTATATCCTTAATTAATGTGAGGATTCGAGCTAGGTGCAGTTAGTATTCATATACCTATCTTTAATTGTTGATACTTGATGAAGCAATGAAAGATGAGTAACTTATTTCTTCACACATAGGTCATTCAAGTTCTTATAAGTGTACGACAAACCTGTTTACGAGTCCGAAGAGGCCGAATATGTCAGCTTATGTCCATCATAATATAGGTAGCATGCCGTGGTATGTGTAAGCTTTATTTATAAAAAAATATTAGTTCATTCCAGCAGCTCCTCCCGCTTCGATAGTGAGTATCCATTGCGTTACTCTATTATTCTAAAAAAAGGTCATAAACTACATTTCAGTAACAATAATGCACATTAATCCTCTGAAACTTTCGCATTTATAATATTGTTAAGATTAAACAAAATACATAATTTGATAACAATTTTTATTAATCATAGACCTATTATAAGTATTTGTCGTCTGTGCATAAATTAGAGTTAGGCATTAAAAGATACCCATTACAGGCAAAATGAGTTTAAATTGACATAGCTATATTTAAAATCAATAACGGCGTTTATGACGTATACATCGACCATTACGACATTATGACTTTTATATTGTCAATAATGTAACTAATTAATGTTTTATTTTGTTTAACTTAAGAAATTGATAATACTTATCACGCATGCTTTCGCGTGTCTGTTTACCGCATTCATTAACAAAAATAACTGAAAATAAGTAAAATAATAAGCAAAGGTGGTAGAGTTTGTGGTGTGAGTCTGGAAGTAGCAACGCTACTTCTATTTCTGATAATACTAGTCTGAAGGGTGTGGTAATGGAAACATTCTTATTGGAGGCGTTCCAACTTAGCCCTAGGAAGTAGAAACGCATCTGTGGCTACCCTCAGGTAAGACTGATCTTATCTGGGGTGGATTACGGATGTCCATGTGCGGCAGTGGCTACTTACCACTTAGTGGACTGGATGCTCGTTTGCTACTTCCATATTAAATAAAAAAAATCATAAGTAAAAAAATCTATCTCCTGTATAAAAGCCATCTACTCTATATAATTTTATTTTTCCA
Source organism: Cecropterus lyciades (assembly GCA_002930495.1). Taxonomy (NCBI): domain Eukaryota; kingdom Metazoa; phylum Arthropoda; class Insecta; order Lepidoptera; family Hesperiidae; genus Cecropterus; species Cecropterus lyciades. The sequence goes on along the minus strand of MOOZ01000719.1, from coordinate 142,291 downwards.
CACTTCTCTACATTAACTATGCCAAATCACACACTACTCCGTGTGCGCTGTATTCGTAAAAAGGATCGGATTTTTTAGGTACTACACGGATTATTTACACTCTCAATACAATACCTTTATCAGCTATTGTATTTAGAGTGTCCGTCATTCTGCACAATGGATTGGTTGTGAAATTAAGATTAATATTAATGAGGAGAACGGTATTAAACGAATTAGTAATTCAATACCAATTAAGCCAGCTATTTCTTATAAAGTTTTTTCTTCCAGACAACCTTTTTAAGCCTATATATGATTTAGATTATATGACTGAAATAGACTACAAATATATCGTATCTATAGATATTTTTTACCAATTTTATTTTATGACGAACGTAGCCAGAGAATTAAAAAGTGACCTATGGTTTTAGTTTTTTGTTTCTGTGATATAGGTTCATTTTGATTGATGAACAAAGATAAAAAATAAATAGTTTAATTAAAATATTCGGATTTTGTGGATATACCGTAAACGAAGATTTATACGGGTGGAAATTAGGTCGTCGGCAGAAAGAACGATTTTAGATTCTAATTTATGTGACGTGGATGGATTCAAAGCTGTTTTAGTCTCCAAAAAGTCGTTTAAATTTTGCTCAGACCTTGGAAGATTAAATTTTTTTTTAAGAAAAACAAAACGAATCTTATTTTTATGCATTAACTTTTACGTACTTTTCTTCGATAAATGAGGTCGGAGCTTAAAAAATATAAAAATAGATAATATCATAAGTTTCTTTCTGTTTAGTTTTTTTGGCCATATTTGAGGACGTGGCTGCCATTTTAGATTTTTTTCCGATATGTAATCATTACGATTTTGTGTTTAACGGTCTCAATTCCCCTTGGCGTCTGGACCGATGTTAAATATTTATATTTTTCTATAAGTTAATTAAAGCTGAAGGATAAAGACAAATTAAATATAATGATAGATTATTTATTAACTTTATTCTTTGTGATAAGGAAAATACCTTGCATAATCTTTGTTGAAATGTGAATCCTGTTTATTTCAAAAATAAAAAAGTTCATTGTGAATCTATGGCTGACTTAGTTGTAGTAAAAAAATAAGAATTACAAATCCTTTGGCACATTCTTTTGAGGCATATTTTATTATTTAGCAAGAATGAATCACGTCAGTGTCAGAAAAAAAATAGGTGTTTATTATGAATAATTGATATTAGAAGATTTATACAAAATAAAAAAAAAGTACCAATGTTCATTCCCAGGATTCGAATTATCTCTTTATAAAATTCATTATAAAATCACAATTAGCACAGCGATTTGGTCGCGAAAATGTAGCAGACCGATAAAATTACTTTGTGTGTTAACTTGAGTTTTAATTTCGTGTATGGGCGAAATTTTTATACCCCTCTGCTTCATATAAGGTTTGCGTCCCTTTAATATCTGCACCCCTGGTTGTCACCCCTGTTGCTCCCCTTCTACAACACAGACGAAAAAGTAAATTTTATACATGATTTTGATTTCGATTAAGTATTTCTCTGCCTTTGATCCTAATCGAGTTCTTGAGGACCTAATCTTGAGGACTTTGAAATTGTAGACTAGCAAAATTTTAAGAAACACAAAGTTTTTATTTAGGTTTTATGAACAGTAAAGTAAGAAATTTATAATTCATCTCCGGAAAACGAAAGGTGGAAGATATTTTTGGTATGTTATATTCAGGTGAAGGCAACGGAATTTGATAGGAGTCAAGGAATTGGTCGTTCGTTGTTCTCGATATATAAAAATGTAGACTCCCAAAACAAGAGGACATTATTTGCGTTCAGGAACGCCGTACCCGTAGGCCAATAAAACGAGCGAACGGGACACTGCTTGTTATGCTCTCTGTCGTACTTATTATGAGAAAGTTGGATTCGTAATTTCGACCAAAACTAATTAATAATTACATTTGTTATTGTTCAAAGTAGGAAAAAAATATATTAGGTAATTATTTCATTTATTGTTGGACGAAATATAAAAGGTGTATAATACCGAATAAGTCCATTTGCACTCACAGATATATCTTAAACGACATATTTTTAGGAATCCATTAGCGTTTAAGTGACGCACCACACGTCACCCCTACAACATTTGTTACCCCGCGAGTAAGGCCTACGTAAACTTTTTATAGTCAAGTAGGTCTTATATAAGTCTGATTAATATTAAAAAGGCAGTCATGAGGATATAGAAGTTAAAACTTAATAAAAATAACGCACGGAGGTATATCTTTGTAAATATATACACAGTATATATTCACAGTATAGCTCATGGAAAGCATTCGATGACGATGACGCGAGTTCCATGATCTTTGTTCACCCAAAAAGTGTTCAACGCACCTAAAGAACTTTCACTTCAAAAAACTACTAGATATAATAAAATATTCATAGAAAGTATTCGCTCAATTGTGTGTTTCCAAGCACATTCAATCAGCCTGCAGTCTAAATCCCCATCCATTAATCATATTTTGAAATCCATGGTTGGAGAAGTCCTTTACCTTCCCTTAGTTAGCGTCACTCAGATTGGTCCTGTGCTATTTGCATCCAAAGGTTATTCGTCTACAGATCGCTTCAACTGATCAGAAAACGTCTTAACCTTTTTGTTAACCGACTTCCCATAGGAAAGAGGTTATCTATTCGTCATGTAAATTTTCAAGGTATGGTTACCAATGATATCATCATGCTTTGTACCTAACAATTCAGTTCTCATCAATAATTATTTATTTATCGCCCGATAAAATATTATAAGTGGTCGCACTGAAAACCAGTGTTTATTTACGGCTATTGAGAGCGATCGATATTTAGAATTACAACATCGATGTATTTAATTTTTGGATTCTACTCGTAGTCTAAAGTAATTGCGCGCTGAGTTATGAAATAAAATTCATGTATTTTTCAAATGAATCTTATCTATTTTATCTTTTAGACTCTATTTAGATACATCGTCTTTGTTCATGACATTTCAGACGACTGGATCAATACTATGATGCCCGTTGAGTAAATTTTTGTTATCTGATTTTGGAACGAGGTCAAATATACTAACCATGTCGTGGTATCATTTAGTTGGTTTAGTCTGGAACTCCGTATAAATTTTTGAAAGGTCTACTAGTCATAGATACAATTTTATTTCACAGATGTGGAAAGTCTTTTTGGTTTGGCTTCTACGGCACTTCGTGTTATGTTGTGTGTTTCAGCAGCTATGCAGCAATATCGTGTTCTGATTTAGGAAAATAACGTGTTCATCTTAATCCTTGACTAAATTTAGATTTAATTTAGAAGATATTAACAATACACATCTCATTATTTATCTGATACTAAAATCGAAATAAACATAGGTTATTATGAAGTGTTTATAATATTATTTATTTATTACAGGATGTGTTCAATTGAATACACTGATTTCTTGCTTAATTTTATGTTTATTTTACATAACAGTCCTATCCTCTAATCTAAATTCTTCATATACATTTTTCCTGACAAGATTATTATGAAACATTTCAGTCTACTGATGTGGGTTTTCGACAAGTGGAGTCCCTACAGTTATCAAAACAACCGAGAGAAGTACAAGGATGATGAAGAAAAACGGGAGTTTACGTTGAAGGAATGTCTCTGGTTTTGCATGACGTCACTTACTCCTCAGGGTGGGGGAGAGGCGCCGAAGAATCTCTCCGGTAGGCTCCTGGCTGCAACGTGGTGGCTGTTTGGGTAAGAGTAATTGTTGGGCAATAATGACGACTTGCATGCCATAGACTACGTTACGAATAAGTAAAAAAAGTAGCATAAAAAAGCATTCTATCCAATGTTAAGTAGTTTTAGGAATTTAATTCGAGTAAGTAGTCTTACTTGAATTGCGTTGAAGTGCGTATAACTTCGCCCGTGTATTAGTCGCCGTAAACTTAGCCTGGTGATATCACGTAAGTGATATCCTAGGATTACCCAGTTGATATCACCTAGGTGATCAAAGTGGAATACACCGTATAAATAGTAATCATTACTCAATATTATGCAATATTGAATACAGTTACAATTTGCAAAATTTTCGAATGAAACATTAATGCATTGGTCCTTTCGGAGGTGTTCAATTATCGGCGGACTGAGAAATGGACTGGCAACTAACCCACAATTATGTTCCTGTATTCCTGTGTTCCTGTAACCTAAGCCATAATTATGTTCATTTCTTTGCGGTTCAGATTAGATTTGTATATAAGTTTTAAGTAGTAGTTGACGACCCAAGTGGTGGAGCGGTCACCATACCGGTTTGACACGCAGTGGGTCCCGGGTTCGATCCCCAGCCAGACAGACATCTGAATGATGAGTTTAGATTTCTGTTCTGGGTCTGGGTGTTTGTGTATTCGTCTTTGTATGTCCATGGCACCCACGACACTGGAGAAAATCCTACTGTGGGGCTATGAGAAAGCGTTTATGTTTATGTTTATGTAGCAAACGAGCACGCAATTAACCTAATGGTAAGATGTCACTGCTGCTAACCAACTTGATATAGAATAGGAGTTTTATTTGAAATCAATATCAGAAGCATTGCTACTGTTGAAGGCTATTATGATCGCCTCATTGCAAGAGAACCGGTAACCTCATTCTTCCAACGAAGCATAATAACTGCTTCATGGTGTGGTGTGGCAGTAGTACCTCACCGATCAAACCAATTGTTCGCTTGTGAATCTAGATATACTTGAATTGTAAATTGTAAAACAAATAGATCCGTCACCTAAATTAAAATAAATCCGCAGTTTCATCATCATAGCGTCGTACACGGCAAATCTTGCTGCGTTTCTGACAGTCTCCCGTTTGGATACGCCGATAGAATCTCTGGATGATTTATCCAAGCAATACAAGATACAGTACGCACCCTTAAATGGGTCTTCCGCCATGACATACTTCGAACGTATGGCACACATCGAAGTCAAGTTTTATGAGTAAGTACAATGACGTCATCTTTGTCGACGTAAGTATAAGTGATAATTATACTGGTATGTATGAAAAATGATTTTGGAAGTCATTTGTATGTAAGTAAGGACTTAAAGCGATCATAATAAACTCTTCCGGATTTTTACGGCATGTTTTCGGCTTGACTTTCGGCATTGGCAGGTCAAGCCTAAAATAAGGTTTTTTCAATAATGTGACGCTAAAAAAATCCGATATAGGACATAGAATGATGTTATATACCTTTGAGATAATGGGTGGGGGCTTAAGTCATCCTATCTCTGAAATTTTGCCAAAAGAAACTTAGTACTTAAGACTTTTTGGTAATTTAAAGTTTTTTCAAGATGAAATCCTTCCAAGCGGGCAACTTTATCAATGTGTTTTTTATTTATTTTCAATTAATCAACTAGTAAACAAATTTCTACATTCTTACTATCTATACACAAAAGGAACAATATACATTCTCCAGCAATCATTTATCTGTGTTATCAGTCATGAACTCCTTATCGTAGATAAGACGTTAGTGTTGTTTCGTTTTATTTTTGGATATCCCAGCATCACAAATATGTAATATTAGGAAGGTAAATTCTGCACGATGTGAAGCAACCATCTTAGTCTTCGGGAGTAGCAACGAATTTATGACTGACATCATATAGAACCCCTATATGAAGTTGCTTTCAACATCTGTAAACAAGTTCAGCGGTAACGGTCAGCGTGACCGGTAATGACCACTTACCATCAGATGCACTCGTTTGCTTCTTCAACCTTATGTTAGAAAAGCTTTTAGAAATTAGATAAAAGTATTAAAATTTTATCATGAGGAAAATTTTACAAATTATGTATTAAGTCCTGGCTGAACATATGAATATTTGAACATTTTTGAAGTTTTGAATTACTTCCTACAAAAAGGAAGGATTTTCTTAAATCTGACTAATGTAAGACATCATCCCTCCGAGCGGCAAATTCAATATGTACCCGGATTGCCAAAATCGTCATACGTAGTCGTAGATAAATAATGCAATATCAAATTCTAGGATATGGAAGGAGATGAGCCTAAACGATAGTCTAAGCGACGTAGAACGAGCCAAACTGGCTGTGTGGGACTATCCTGTAAGTGATAAGTACAGCAAGATGTGGCAGGCGATGAAGGAGGCAGGCCTGCCCAACTCCATTGAGGAGGCCATTCAACGGGTCCGGGATTCTAAGACCTCGAGCGAAGGTTTCGCGTGGCTGGGCGATGCTACGGATGTAAGGTATGTGTGGATATTTTTCTGTAATTATTAAATGTTAAATTATTAAATGAGTACGTAGTCCATCTGATGCTAAGTGGCTACTGCAACCCAATAACTTTTTATTTTTTTTTATAATATGGAAGTAGCAAACGAGCTAATGGTAGGTGTGTACTGCCGCCCATGGACATCTGTAATCAACCCCAGATAAGATTTGAGTCTTACCTGAGGTTGGCCACAGATGCGTTGCTACCCCCGAGGACTAAGTTGGAACGCCTCGGATAAGTATGTCTCCCTTACCACACCCTTCAGACCGGAACACAGCAATGAATAACACTGCTGTTATGAAGCAGATATAGGTGTGACGGTGGTGCTTACGCAGTCGAATCACAATGAGTTCTACCACATTTACTTTATTTCAACCCCTGATAAGCATAACCTGAGGTTGGTTACAGATGCTGCTACCTAGAGGCCACAAGGCTACCAGGATTAAGTTACACCGCCTCGGACATGTACTTATGTATCCCATGTTCCACACTTTTTAACCCAAAACACAGTAGCTCTCAACCCTGCTGTTTTAGGCAGACAAACGTTAGAGAGCACTTTCGCCATATCATAAGTGCGAAAATCAGTTTTACACGAAGCTTTCAACTTAGTCTTCAAGGGTAGCATCGTATCTGACCTTTAAGGGTCGTTTTTTATTAAATATTGATTACAGGTGTTCATTGGTGACAGCGACTATTTGGCGTCAGTATGATATATCTACTTCAATTTTATAAAAACGCAATTTAATGGAATAGCTAAAATGTATAGGTATTATGCATAATTAATTCAACGTTAATTTAATATCTTGTCATATTTAAAGATACCACGTGCTAACCAGCTGCGATCTACAAATGGTTGGCGACGAGTTTTCGAGGAAACCGTATGCCATCGCCGTCCAGCAGGGGTCGCCATTGAAGGACCAGTTTAATAATGCGTATGTATTTATAGTTAAAAAATGGACCATATTTTAAATTTTATAGCCGGATTTTCTTAGTTGAGGTCCTAACGTATCGAATGGGCCGGTAGTAGAAGAAAAAATAACCATGTTGTAACCAGAATACAAATAGCCATGTCATCTATACTAATATTATAAAGTTTGTTTGTTTGTTTGAACGCGCTAATCTCAGGAACTACTGGTCCGATTTGAAAAATTCTTTCGGTGTTAGAGAGTCCATTTATCGAGGAAGGCTATAGGCTATATATCATCACGCTAAGACCAACAGGAGCGGAGCACCAGTAAAGAATGTTTCAAAATCGGGGTCTTTTGTTTTCTAATGATAGCTTCCGTTGCATGCGCTGCGTAAACGGTTAAAGTTTCGTAAAAATTATGTATGACAGAATTGATCCCCTTTAAAAGTTCTAAAGAAAAGTCAGCAACAGCATATGTCTATCTTTTCAGGTAAACTCACTGTACCCTTTTATATGCTAACCCAATTTCTTCCAAAATAATGTATTATTTGCGATGTTGTTTTTATTAATACAATATTTATTCTTATCCAAATAAATACATAAATTAGTTTTCTTTGTAGTAACTAATACGCGGGTGAAACCGTGGGGCGCAGCTAGTTCAGAATAAAAATATATCTTTTAATTTTACATTTCAATCTTCATGGACAGAACGACAATACTATGTGAAGGACCCTGAACTGGGGTATTTAGGAGTTTTAGTAATAGGGTGTTACACGATGTTATAATAATTTAAAATTAAGTACATTTTTATGATACATTTTGTAAAAACCAAATGTAAAATTACTATTCCTACTCATAATAATTTAGTATTAATTTTAAAGGTCTGCTTTTTTGTTTATTTTACAAACGTCTAGTCGCTATTTACTCGTTGTGACATCACTTTGATAGTGAACGTTTTTTAGAGATGTGTGTCTATGCGATGTGATATTGTTTATTAACGCCATGACATTACTTAAACAATATGGCGGTTAGCGTTGCCGCGCGAAGTCGTTTTAGGGCACTATTCGGTTTTATAAAATTAAAAAGAAAATTGTAGTTTATTAACATTTAAGGAAACATTTTTCACAAAAGTCCGTAATACCTCATTTTAACATTATATTCATCTTACCCACGTATCCTCACTCTATGGAACTTTATTATTCGTCCAGATTTAGACATTAATCTGGGAATAAGGTAACTTGACCCAGGACGGGTTCAATCTCAGGTTACGTATTTTGCATAAAAGATCTATGAATATACTACGTCACGCATGTCGTCCCTCTCTAGAGCCCTTTGATGAGCCGTTGGCTATTTGCCAGTTTAACTTTTCCGCCATTACATTGATTACGTCATTTTCCCACCTTGAAAGTACCTAAATCCATCTTTGAATCACAGTTGGGTTACCCACTAAGCTGTCGACAAGAATGACAGCGCCATCTAGTTTCTTAACAGTAAATAATGTATGAATAAGGTCAGTTGTGTGCCAACAGATGGAGTTTGTATGTGTAAAGAGCGTGTAAAATTAATACTTCACGTTCATAACTAAATGAAACTAACGATATAAGTAAACGGTATAATAGAGCAGTAACGTAACTTATGAGTTACCCTGTATGTATCATAGACGGAATAAGCATAGACTGATTGTACATTAGGATTATGAGAGTTAAGTCTTATCGTATTGAAATACAGGTCAAAATCATACCATTCGTGAAGTCCGTTAGCCTACGTATGAACAATGGTTTGCTACAATATAACGTGTTTCAATATACAACAATATTCAAAACGTTGACATTTATATTTAACTCGCGCTCGTTTGAGCCGCGAATGCGTGAGCGAGAAACATACACAAAAGCCGACATTTATTATACATTATTTATTGGAACAAGTTATTATATGTTTTATGTTTAGTTTATGTACAATCGCAGGCAGGTGGCGGTGACCGCGATGACTTTGTCCGTCAATGCCCAGAATAAATCGTTTTATTCCACTGTTCTTCAAACAAATTAGTTGTTTGTTTGAAAATATAAGCTATTATTATATTTATTATGAAATTGTAATAGGGTTATGTTAGTGCATTGATAAATTTTTTGAAACTCGACTAATATAAATACACTGGTTATGGGTAGTATAGGTACATTTGTTTTTGATACGATACTTTTTTAGGTTGACTAGTATTTTATCTTTTATACGTCTATGTGGTATATATGTGTATATTTTTAAACATAGTGTTAATTATGTTTGTAATGCCATTTCATTTAACATTTAGTAGGTATCTATATATTTGAGTCACATAGTATGGCATTGAAATTCCTGTATATTGAAAAGTGAACGATGAACGATGAGTGAATGATGTTGTGCAGTAAATTATTTGAACATGATGTTACTTATATGAACGTGATGCAAACATTGGAATACATATCAGTGATACTCGACAAACGCATGTATGTAGTAT
>MOOZ01000719.1:117871-131222 GCA_002930495.1 Cecropterus lyciades | reverse complement strand
TAATACACGGGTGAAACCGTGGGGCGCAGCTAGTGTTAGATATAGTCTTTTGAAGCTGCTGGTTCTTAAGTCGTTATATCATTATTATTTTTTGAAGCTGGTAGGATCTTGATGATAGGATGATTTGTTGTGCGACTCTTGCCAATAAAACCTCATAGATACATTGAAGATTTAACGAAGATTAAATCTCATGGATACATGAAGATACTGGGGTTTTATTGCCATGTAAAAAACAAACAAAAAAAGAAAAATATATTACAAAAACAAAAAAAGACGAGCCCTATAGTAATAGTTAAATTATAGGACTATTCCTATATATCCCGCTGAGTTTCTTGACGGATCTTCTCGGTTGAGGTCGTGTTCCGATCCGGTGGTAGTGTAAAATAAAATGTTGTAACTGAAAATTTGTAAGTGCGACCGTAGGCTTATACAAAATTAAGAATTTTCATTACTGAAAGCAGCCTAGCCTATATCTGTCTATAGCCTATATCTATTCTAGTATATTTAAGCTGAATGATCCACATTCATAGTGCGATACTGTAAGCATTATAGTCATATTTCTGTTTTATAATAGCAATGTCAAGCGATGCTGTGTTCTTGTTTGAAATATGTGATAGTAAACACAGACAGAGGAGCATTGCCCAATTATTATCGTTACTTATTTGTAAAAAATAAAACTTTTGTGTACTATTCAAGCATTTCTCCATTAAGCGCATAATTGTAATAACTCTACGGAATCTCTAGACTCCCTATCGATTTTTTTTATTTTAGCTGTCGTTATTTTAATTTCAGGTGGTGCCAGCAAAAACATTACGAAATAACGTTGATGGCACAGATAACACAAATGCTAAGGACAACGATAAGTTCTCGTTCCGCTCCAGGACTTTTGGACTCTCCAGCTTACGAAGGAAACTTTGAATACTAATTGCATTATTTAACGTTAATTTAGCAACAAATAGAGTGGTCTAGTAAAATAATACAAGAAAGAAATTAAGATCGTTAAGTATATTAATAATTCAGTTTCGAATCGAATTTTAAGAGTAAGCAAAGTAAAGAAAATAGGGTGTATTTTTGCCTAATAACAGCAATGTTATGCGCGGTTGTGTTCTGGTCTGAAGAGTGTGGTAAAGGAGATATACTATTCCGAAGCATTCCATCTTAGTCCTCAGGGGTAGCAACGCATCTGTGGCTAACTTTGGGTGAAACTTTGATCTTACCTAGGGTTGATTGCAGATGTCCATGGGCGGCAGTAGTCACTTACCATCAGATGGGCTGCATGCTCGTTTGCTATTTCCATACTATAAAAAAAATGTTTATATTATATACAATTTTTTTTTTACTTACACTTGATTTTTATATACTTTAAACGTTAGCTATAACTGTACGTCACAATGAGCGAAGCAAAAACAAAATATAAAAACCCATAAATGATGTAAATTAAAGATATTTAATCAAATAAAGAGCATGATGCTAGAATCCAAAGAAAGCTTGCTGCGTTGCCAGTTTGAATGTCCAAACTTATCCTTTGGGATTATTAAATCATACAAAGAAAGCATTTATTAGTTCCATTACTCGGACAAAGCAATTGAAATGAAAATAAAGAACTTTTGTTTTTAAAAGGGCATTGAAGAAAATCTAGCATAAAACTGAAAATGTCCTATTTTAATTTTATACATTTCGTTCTGACGATTTTGTAGAAGAAAATCTTTTGTCGGTAGGTCAGTGCAACTCAGTGCGTCCAGACGCACTGTAATTCAGTAGTATCCACTCTATTTTCAACATTTTTATAAAATTTAACTATATGCCATGAACCATTATATTCGTCGACCAAAATTTCCCTCCAAAATTGTTTAAAATGTCATTTACTGTAACTTTAGTAGTTTCAGAAAAAATCTGCAATTTCCTAAACACGATCTGGAAGCACTGATGCAACTTGACCTTTAATTATTTATTATTATTTAAATATATAAAGTCTCACAATGTACGATCTCATTAATTATAAGTTTGTAATGTACTTTTGAATGAGTTAATTAAGTTTGATGAATTTTCACTGTGTGTATTATAAACACTGTGTGTGCAATATGAATGCAAGTGTGATATAAAATATTTTGGCACCTGAAGTTTTGTTTGATTTCTCATTTCCTGAGATTTGCAGATAAGTGTCTGAAGGCGTCTTTGTATCTTCTTTTAAAATGTAGAAATAAAAAATTTCAAAGATATTAAGATATTAAAGACATACTACTAAGTAATTACTATCCTTGTATATTTATAAACAGTTTAAACTGCAGAAGTATTTAAACTAACAGTATCCACCCACATCTAACTTTAAATATAGTTAAAAGATTTTAATGAAATAGAGACTATGTAATACATAATAATATGGACTACACATAGGAATATCCATTAAATTGAATTTTGTAGTTTTGATGCGATTTCAAATATTACAAACAATAATATTAAATTAATGAATTCTTTTTTTTGAAAATTTACATATATGAAATACAGACACGCGTAACTTTCATTTTAATTACTATTAATTATTTATGTGGTCAAACGAAACTTTGTGTAGTAGAAAAATAATCTGCTAAATATTCCCTCTTTTACATACTTACTGGAATCTATTATTGAACATTTGAAAGGAATTCAAAATGGCATTATTAAATAAGTTTCATTATTATCGTTATATCATTATTATCTTTCTTATTATCCATCCTTCACGCAGAATGAGAAATTAAGTGTAATTATTATTTTATTTTATTAATTATACATTTTCAAATACATATGTATTATACAGTTTCAAACAATTTTTTAGGGGAAAAATATAAACTACAACATTTTAGAAAATAACTTTATTATCCACAATACATAATTCAAAAATATTTGTCGTGAAATAACATATACCTAAGTTAGTTATTTAACGATCTAATGAATGTACAATAATTTAAATTTTACGTGATTAGGTGAGTCAGCTGAGTATTATACAAACTTTATCCTAAGTCTAGATAACTGACAGTAACCACACGGCAAGATGACGTTATAGTCTAGATATTTACAGGTCTTGACTAATGCTCGGTGCACATGTAACTAGATAATATATTTTTGTCTTAATATAGTTATACATTTGTATAACTATTATTTTTACTTCTTATTGGCTTTAAAATCAAAAATTTGTAGGAAGGTATAATTGTACATATTTCTTTTACGTTACGTTTGTATAATTGTAAATTTCGGATTATAAATAAAAAAAAATATTATGTAGTGATAATTCAATTATACAAAAAGTACGTATAAAATATCAATATCTTTTTTATGAATGAATACAGGTCTTTATATGTTTATATACATATAAAAACTTAATCTTGTATCTACTTCATGACATGTGTTTAAAATCGAGGTATTTGATTCTGATACTGTGTAACAATAAGTTATGAAAAAAGCACTTAAGAAATTGATAATATGATTTATATTTATCTTCATAGATGCCTATTAGAAAAGAAACATTTTATTGGTTGCGAAAGTCATACAAACAGAAACAAGGACGAATAAACCTCCATATTTTTCTCAAAGTATAAGCTACTATTCTATATAAATCCAGCATTATCAATTATGACCTAAACACTTTTAGTTCCATTAGAAACCTTTCTTGCATAATTATTGCATTATTTGCATAATATTGTATAATTTGTATAATACCGTAGTGTGTGCACCGAGCCTAAATAAATAATAAACTATTGAATTTGGCATTACAGTTCTATGGTTTTCCCGTGTTTGTTGATATTCTTCATATTCTTGTTGCAAAGTTCTAGTTCTAGTCTCAGACCGTCCACCTCTGCTTCGAGCGTGCGAGTTCTTTTAAACATTTGAACATAATTCAGTTGCAACTGTTTCTGGTATCTGAGAACTTTGTCTTTTTCTTCAGACCATTTTCTCCTCTCGTTGTTGAATTGTGTTTCTTTCGATTCCATCTCGCATTTGAGTCGTTCGACGACTGCTGATGCTGAACAAGGTCCATTGCAAGGATCTGGAAGTTCACCGTTAAGTCTTTGGACTTCAGCGTCTTCTAACGCACTGTCGCTCGAAGACCAATGGTATTCGTTCGTCTTACAAACATCGTATATCCCTCTCATGGTTCTTCCGCATTCGATTCCCTCGTACCCGCTGAGGGAAACATCAGACAGTTCCTGTCTTAGTTCCTTTAACTCTGTTTTGAGTTTCTCTATCTCGTTTCGGCTTGTTTCCTTCGTTTTTGTGAGATCTGAGACGCTTTCCATCAAATCGTTTGAAAGTCTGTCAACTTCGGATTGAAGTCTGTTCACTGATTTCTCTTTCTCTTCCGATTCTGCGCGTAATCTCATTATCTCTTTTTCTTTTTTGTCGAGAGCCTCTCGGAGTTGGCGGCAATCGGCCTTTAGCGTGAGATACTCGTGGCCTTTCGCTGTTTGTTCGTTCTGGAATTACACAAAAAAATGTGGTTAACTTGGTATCAATGTTATTTTGAACATATTTTTATTAACTTTAGAAATAATTATAACTATATAAATTACAATTACATTTGAATGTAAATTTAACTAAACAAGACGAAGAATATTTTATAAAAACACAAAAGTAAAGTCATGAGTTAATTAAAATTATACATTTAAGGAGCGACAGAGAAAAATATGTCTTCGTTATAAGGCAAAAAAATTCGATTAAGACACACACATGAAAATTAAGAAAACAAAAATAAAGAAAATATTAATTAGAATTACGCTTCAGTAATGGAAGAACGTAACGAGCATGCAGTCCACTTGATGGTATGTGATCACTGTCGTTTATGGACTTTTGTAACCGACTCGCACATGGATTGCCAGTCCTGAGGATTAGGATGGTTACTACATCACGTCTTTGGACATCTATAAGCGATTCACAGATGCTCTGCAATTCCTGACTGCGATAGTTGCCTCAAATGTGAGTCAGCCAATATTGACATCTGTAATCAATCTTAGGTATTACCTAGTGACAGATACTAGGTATCTACCTAGCCACAGATGCGTTGCTACCCCTGAGGACTAAGATGGAATGTCTCGGATAAGTATTTCTCCCTTACCACACCCTTGATACCAGAACACAGCAGCTCATAACACTGCTGTTATTGGGCAGAAATAGGAAAGGGGAAAGCTAAAAATAATACCTCATTAACGATTGTAATTTAAGTTTTTCTGTCGATTGCTAATTCAGTGTTACTTCTACCTTGAAGCAGAAGATACGACGTATGATTATACATTACCTGTGCCTCCTTCAGTTGGGTCTTCAGTAACGATGTAAGATTATACGAGAACTGGTTACATCTAGACATAACACACATTACCTGCGCCTCCTTAAGTTGGGTCTTCAGTAACGCTATCTCCCCAGCACGTTGGCAGAGACTCCATTCAGTATCTTCCAATCTCTGTCGAAGTAACGCTCGGTCACGACGAACGCGAGCTAACTCAGCATCCCGTTCATCACGATTACGTGTAGCGTAACTTTGTACCATGAGCCGTGGTCCGCGAATACGGGCTTCGTGGGCCCGGAGACGGTCTGTAGAGCTGCAATTAGTTTAAGTTTGTCTAGAATGAATAGATTCAGGATCGCAATTTTTTTCTGGAATTGATCCAGATAACTTCCGGAAACTTCACAGGATGAGTAGATTTAGGACAGAAAGATTTGCCGGCTCACTTTTATATGAGGCGATCATCTTAGTCGGGAGTAGCAACGCATCTGTGATTGACTTCAAGTAGAACCTCTGTTCTGTATGAGTTGCGTCCGTGGACGGCAGTGGCCAGTTACCATCAGGTGGACTGCAGGCTTGTTTGCGGTTTCAATCTTATAAAAAAGAAGCAAAATTTATCTGGGATTTATCCAGAAAGTTGCGGAAATTTTATGCTTTTTATATGATGAAGTAGCAATCGAGTATTCTGTCCACCTGATGGCAAGAGGAAGTAAGCACTGCCAGCTATGGACATCTGTAAGTATCCTCATATATAACAGGGTTTATTTGAAATCAATGACAGTTACATTGCTTCTATCGGAGATTAAGATAGTCACCTCATATGAAAGTGAGCCGTCAATCACACCCTTAAAACGAAAGACAGTAACTGATTTACGATAGAAATTGGTTTGGCGGTGGTATTTCTTCGGTCGAATACTCGTTCTATTTGCCCCTTAAATGTTGTCTATTCGTTGATTATAGGTATGTGACAAATTGAGACGATGAAGATTGGTAAAATGAATGAACACAGCTTGTTCAAAAAATTGTTAGCATCTTATCAAAATTGTAAGTGAATTTCTAAATGAGTATAATAAGGTAGTTACAGTAAATACAATAGGAAGAATAGAATACAGAAACAAAGGAATGTGTCACATTGTGCGCAATTTTTCAACGATATACAAAGTGATGTAGGTATGCAATACTAAAGACGCACGACTTATAAATTGTAAAATGTGTTTACGATTCTATTGAACTTAAACAAAACATATGACCAACATGAATCAAGTTTGTTGTTATTTATTTTTATACAGGTAACAAAATTGATATTGAAATGTCTAACATTTATATGATAATATCAATATGAGTAGATACACACACACTTTATGTGCTGTAAGATCGATAGATTTGAACAGATTTTTTTGTCAGTATGAATTAGCAAACGAGCACGCAGTCCACCTGATGGTAAGTGATTACTGTTATCCATGACATCTGTAAGCAACTTTATATAGAACAGGAGTTCTACCTGAAGTCAATTACAGATGCGTTGCTACTCCCGAGGATTAAGAGGGTCGCCTCATGTGTAATTGAACCGGCGAATACACCCATCCACCAAAACTGTGTGACGATGTTATCTTCCCACTTGAACTACACTGATCTCATCTTCACGAGTTTTTAGTTTATCTGTCTTAATCTTACATTTTGTTTTTGCAAAAGAACAACTACACTTAAATGAGTGAACGATAATTTGTTAAATTTACCTGTAGTCATGTTGATCGCGTTCCAGCTCTGAGACTCCAGAGTCGGCGGGCGAAGGTGCTGGCACCGGCTCCTTGCTCTCCACGGCCAAACCAGAAGTAGATTTTGTTCTGGAAAGGGTAATAAGAAAATATTTAATAATGTTCATTTTAAGTAGGAAGATTCGGTAGACCTAATCCAGACAAAGAACCGTTACGCATTTGTTTTATTTTTACGAGTGAATAGAAAAGTCTAAGTACCCAACATGAAGAGGACTACTCTTAAGAATTCCCTGTATCCGTGGATATATTTTTTAAACTTAAGTAGTATTTAAATGTGGAATTGAAACACTACTCAAGCCAATCAAAATATGATAATTCCTGAGAAATAAATTGAACCTCAGAGAAATATTTAAAATAAGTTTGGCTTAAAAACCATGAAACAAATAAATTAATAAGTACTCATAGGGCTGATATTAAATCAGAAATTAATGAAGTGGATGATCTAAGTTGTATTTTTTTACAAAAACGTATATTTATTGATAAACATTTGAATAACTTGGAACATATTTTTATAAATGAAAATTAGCTGTTAATGCAACAATAAGTACACAAGTACAAAATATGAAGATACGTTGAGGCGTGAATTAAGTTGATCTTTATCTGAGAATTGCAGCAATCCGGCATGAATGAGAGGCCGAGAAAATAGTCGAATTCCGGTATACCGTTCACATATTCAGCGTACTCCATCGACTATCGATCTCGTTCCAACCGAGATAAGAAGATAAGGACGGCACCAGGTATTCCGTGAAATTCTGAACGCAGAAGCAGTGCCTAAGTGCCATGCTCACTACACGTCTCACTCCATGTAATATGTTATCTGCATTTATTCGCTTTTTATCTTTTTAAAGCGTTTAACGATTGTAAATTGTGTAAAGTCGCTGTTTCCTTAAAACGGTAAAGCCTTTTTGAATATTTTATTAGTTTGTTTACGGCCGGTTTCTTTCAAGTTTCCGAGGTGTCCCAAATAGCCTTTTATGTGACAACCGCGACGATTGGTGTAATTTTTTTCGCACATAACACCAACCTGCACGCTTTCTTTGATATTTTCATCGTGCTTTAATTGAAGCTGTTGATTTTTATGTTTGCTTTCTCTTGAAAGTATTCGGAGGAAATATGCTTCGGAGTTATAGGTATCAAGAATGTATTGTTAAGAGAACAAAATCTAGATTATGTATGTTGTAGGTGCATAAGATTTAAAAGCTTTTGTGTTGCCTTTTTCGCCGTATTTTTCCATTTTTTAGCCTGATATATTTTTTGAGTAACACGTTATCTTTCGTTAGGTCTGATTAGAGCTTTAATCCTTCTCACTTTGACTGACAGATAAACGTGGATAGATGTTGACAGTTGAACGTTAAATTTTTATAGGCATGAACGTCTAAAGATGTTTCTTTGTGTTTTAAAGAAGTAACACACTAGTGTTTTAGTGTTAATAATAAAAAAATAATCAGTGTTACTCCCTTTAAATTCTACGTCCTGTATAGAAGTTTTGTCAAAATTGGTTTTCACACATAAAAGTGTTATCTCATTGAATATTGTAATATCACAAATAGGTCTTATTTTTATTTATAGAGATATAAATAAAGCAGACATGAAACAAAATGTTGTAACTGATACCAAACTAGAGCGCATGCAATCTGTACATCCGCCGATGGTACTAATGCTGCAATAATTTGAATGTACACAAAGGAAACAATATGGGCCTCATTATAAATGTATGAAATTCAAGCTACGCCAGCTGTGGGATTTATTTTTAATCTGAGCCTACATTACCTGATGTAAAAACGATATTTTGAAATGGCTACTGCTATAAGTAGGAATTTGATTTCATCTTTAAATTTGAACTTAAAAATATATTGAAGCGTTTTATACCTATAACATAATACTACACATTCCTCAATTTTGTTATGCGTCACATATTTATACTATTTTAGTTATTATTATTTTAGTTTGAAGGTGGTAGAACTCTTTGTGGATCGACTCCGGAAGCACCACCGTCACACCTATTTCTGCCTAATAACAGCAGTGCTATGCGCTGCTGTGTTCTGGTCTGAAGGGTGTGGTAAGGGAGACATACTTTTCCGAGGCATTCGATCTTAGTCCTCATGGGTAGCAACGCATCTGTGGCTAACCATACGTAAGACTTTGATCTTGCCTAGGGTTGTATTACAGATATCCATGGGCGGCAGTAGCCACTTATCATCAGGTGGGTTGCATGCTCGTTTGCTACTTCCTTATTATAAGTTATTATAATATCTGCTTATTATAAAATAGTTTGTTTTCTTGCCATCTGGCTTTATCTGTAATTTGAAGTTAATTTTGTTTTCATATAGTTTCAGTTGTTTAATTCGACCGGTTTTTAGGAAAATTACTTATTCGCGTTCTACCTGGCCTTCTTCCTCTCACCTGTTGATTCTAGCATATTCTATTTTCTTTACACCTAGCTCATCTTTTGTTAGTACATACATTAATTTCTGTCCTGATGACTTCATCGTTAGTTGTTTACAAGAAGCTGAGACATTTTGAAACAGTTTGTCCACCGGGCCTCACTTGATATTTGGAGCACATTTTATTTTCTTTCCACCTAGTTTGATCTGTTGCTATTAATTAACGTACCTTATTTTTTCTTAAAAGTATTAAATAGTGGTAAAGTCGCCACTATTTAATTCTTTACTTTCATGTATTATTTTATTCCTTCCTAGTTATTGTAAGGAGCATACCTACTTCACTTATCACCTTTAAGAAGCATGCTTGCAGTATTTTTTCCCGTTAGCTTGATCGGTTGTTAGAACTTTTTCCAGCTGGTTTCACCAGCGAGGAGTATACTTTATTCAAGCAAGCATTTTTCTTTCCACGTCGTTTGAAAGGTACGGTCGCGGTCGGCGGAGCGTCTTGCTCCAGCGACCGAGCGTGGCGTTTGAGGGCATCGCTTTACATATTAAATATTCTGTTATCTAGCTTTTTATTTTTATAATATATTATGATCGTTTCAGCTAGTTTGCTACTTTAAGAAATTTTGAGTAATGATCACGTGAATTTAAGTGACATGGATACATTAGGAATAGTGATGCAGACTATTCCTAATGTATCCATGCTATGTTCATGTTTTGCTGCCAAAACGTTAATATTACTTATATGTTAAAAGATATACTTTTAACATATAAGTAATAGCGTAGCTGTTCAAATGGGCGTAGCTTGGAAACTATAGCATCGATTCCGATAAAACTTTCATGAAAAGATAAAAGTTTTACAGGAACTAATACAGCTAAATTCCAGATGGAAAATATAAAGGTTTGGTATCACAAAACTGCTAAATAGATTCTTGCTTGACAAATAGTTTCATACATTTTTCAGTGTTTGAAACATATCAAAAGTTTGATATACATATATCAATTTTGTGTGAAAGCCTTATTAATATCGGATATATACCCGATATATATTTTTTATTTTTTTTTTATTTTTTGAGTTATCTTAGTACCGTCGGTCTATCTCATAACAAAATGGTGAAACTATGCCTATGCGTATTATAATTATTTTAATTGCTGGCGAAATCCGAAGCAGTCGGGCAATTAAATATTTGGGTCACATGCTCAGAATCGCGAATGGCCTTAATTATTATGGGCAATACTATCAGATCGAATCCAGTGTACGTACTTATGTATCTAGTGTTTTAGTATTAGTTCATAGTTTAGTTGAAATATGTAAAAAGTTTTAAAATGTATATGAAATAAAATCTTCCGTTACCTTGGAACTCATATGTTTTGGAGACCAATAATACGCTATGTGTACAACATAATTCGAAATTACGGTATACATACTACAGGTACATAGGTTTGAAATATGCAAGTTTTCTTGACCTAATAAGTTTACAGATATTTCTTTGGGATCGTAATTCTCAAAAAATCTGAGTGTTAAAAGTGTGTATCAATTTTTTTTATGTCCATAAGAGCAATTTTCAGAGCTAGCACGCAGAAATGGTAAGTCACATTCGAATGTGTACTTTCTACCAATCTTCTATCATTGAAATACTGACACGGTGCAGGCATATGCTCCAGTCCTCCAGTCGTATGGAGTGAAACGTAAAAAAGTTTGTAGGTAATTAAAAGGTTGCGTGTCGAGGGTAATTAATAACATATACGATACAATAACATACCATCTGCTCATTAAATCAACGATTATGCACATTCCGGTAAGCGGAAACATACATTCTCTTGTTCGGACTTTGTTTCCTATTTTACGCGACTAAGACAGAAGGAGGCTGATGTTTTTCAAGCATATGTATGTAATATTTATCTATGCCTTTCGTACGCTCTACAACCTAAATGGCGTGGCGGATTTAAATATATAAGGTGTAAACCCGCGCTAAAAACCCGTCCCGAAGTACATGTTTTTTTTTAGTTAAAGCAACTAAAAAAAAACATGTACTAAGTGAAATTACGAAAAATATTTAAAAAATATGTTTTTACATAAAAATGTTCTATTATTACATTTGTCACTGCATTAGTATCATACGTAGAGTATTCAGAGTTTGATACCAACCGCGGGACATCCTAGTAATTTAGATTTACTTTCTGGGTTAGAATATTTATAGTCGCGTTCTGAATGACGCTATTTAATTTAATTACACTACAAATCATTGAATTAGAACAAGGTTTTGTCTCTGCATTGTATTAGATATAAATATACCTATTTTAGACGATTAGGGCCGGTTTACTCAATTTTAATATACGAACAGAGTTTTAGTGTATAGTGAAGTGATATAACCAAGCGAGGCCTTGCGAAACCTCGTTAGCAAATTGCTTATAATTGTTTCGAATGTAGGATAGGGACATGCAAATCAAGCAGCGCGCCGGAGCGTGCTTCCTGCCATCTCGTACATATTATTACAGCTTCACACTCGCGTGTTTTACAGTTAATTAATATATATTTGATGATTCGTGCCGTGTGGTCTGGTCTTGAATAGTACCACTTTGTCACTTTCCATGGATGTCGTAGGAGATTGAGCTGTGAGGGCAGAGGAGGCCATCGCTCTGGGCGGTATGTCTTGGGGGGGCGGCAAAATCCGCTTTATTTCCATCTTTTATGTTATAAAACCGGTATTTTGTGTTGCGCCCCCGGGCGGTACTTATACGGGGCGGTAGGATATATATAGATTTGGCGTTCAGAAACATAGGTGTCATGGACTACTTAGATTTGACTACTTTTCTTCGCTGTCCTCAATTCCTAAGTAAGTGGCGACAAATTAAACATCGGCCCAGGTCATGAACTCACGATACGCTACTGCGACTGAGGGACAATATTCAGGAGATTAACAGCAATTTGCCTGTGTAACATTAACGACCACGTGGTGGAGCGGTCACCATACCAATCTGACACGCAGTGGGTCCCAAGTTCGATCCCCGGCCAGACAGACATCTGAATGATGAGTTTACATTTTTGTTCTGTGGGGCTATTAGTGTAGAAAGCGTTTAAGCGTTTTATTAACACCGACTACGATCACCAAAATTCCAGGCGCGGTAACTATTGGCAATGTCTTTAAGGGAAGTCTTTGTCCAGCAATAGACCAAAAGGCTAATGGGTGGATGGATTGTTACATTTCTACCTTGTAACAGCATGGTACAACAGTTAAGTGTTTTGCTTTAAAGGGTGTAAGGTAGAAACATTTAACGAGGTGTTCTTACCTAGCCCTCAAATGTAACAACGCATCTGTGACTGACCTCAGCATTGAGCGATCAAAACAAATGTATATGTCCGATTATAGGGCCACGAAATTCTGCTGAAATTTTTTATTTTATAGTATGGAAGTAGCAAACGAGCATGCAGTCCACCTGATGGTAAGTGACTACTACCGTCCATGGACATCTGTAATCAACCCTAGGTAAAATCGAAGTCGCACCTAAGGCCACAGATGTGTTGCTACCCCTGAGGACTAAGATGGAATGCCGAGGAAAAGTATGTCTCCCTTACACTTGCATAACACTTCTGTTATTAGGCAGTAATAGGTGTGGCGGTGGTGCTTCCGGAGTCGAACCATGAAGATTTCTACCACCTTTAGTGTAGCGTCACAATTTATAGCGTTATTTGCTAAAATGCACTCTACGCTAACGCTTGCAACGCTAAGCTAGTTTTTTTTATTAAAATGACTAGTATCACTCTGAAGGTTTTATTTAAATAATGATTTATGCAATAATTTTATTTTATATAATATAATAATAATTTTCTCAATAAGGAAGACTTGTTTCAATTTTAGGATGATGGACAACATGTATCCATATCGCGACTGGATATGGTTTCATGTCGCCGATCTTCCCGCTAAACGAATATTTAA
>MOOZ01000719.1:65031-83298 GCA_002930495.1 Cecropterus lyciades | reverse complement strand
AGCCTTCCTCGATAAATGGGCTATCTAACAGCGAAAGAATTTTTCAAATCGGACCAGTAGTTCCTGAGATTAGTGCGTTCAAACAAACAAAAAAACAAACTCTTCAGCTTTATAATATTAGTATAGATTGAAGTTACATTACACAACAGGTGGTGGAACGAGTATGGTTTTACTGGGAAGGTATCACCTTCACATTTATATCTGGTATAAAGTAGGATAGCTTTTTGGTAGAAGTGTGTGGTTGCCGGTTCAATTACAAGTACATATGAAGCGACCATTTTAATCCTCAGTAGCAACACATCTGCGATTGTCTTCAGAATTTGTTCTATATAAATTGTTGAATATACATAAGAACCCTTATAATATATAATGACATAATATATATATAAGAACCCTTGTTCTATATAAATTTACTTGCATATGGCCAAGGGTGGTTGCTACTTTAATCTTACTAATATTATAAATGCGAAATTGGGTGGGTATGTACGTGTATTTATCTCGCTTTCATGCAAAAAGTAATGGTCGGATTTCGCTGGAATTTTGCGTACAGATAGCTTGTGACCTGGATTTACACATGGGATATCTGATGGGATATGTGTCTAAGTTACGACTGCATTCATATATGAATAAACGAATATTTAGTTTGTAAAACTAAAAACACGCTTTTATCCTACCATTACCCAGCTTCTGGCTGCATTATTAAATTCTGTTACTAAGCCTAATCCACCTCCTGGGTCCATTATCGGACCTTTGTTTGATTGAGTTTAGCACTAAATCTACTGAACTTGTCGAAATGATTTTTAGTGGCAAAGCCAGAGGAGTTAACTAGTAGCTATTGAAGCGCTCTATCATTTACCTACGGGCTTTATCATCTTATCAGCTCTGCAATACTAAATTATTGTGGTGTCATTTCATATCAAGTTTCATTCGATACAATACCGTGATAAACGTGCCCAAAACAGGCGGAGCTGCGGGAATAATCGACTAATATAAAAAACATAGTCCTCACCCATTTTGTCAGAAGCCTAACGATCCTTATTCTATACTACATCGTAGCATCAAACCCACAATACATCTATTAAGCTGTTATCGTTATGAATAGTACACATCAGTGAAATATAAGACCTTGGCCCGAATGTGGCTGCTCGTGACAAGAACATAAGTAATCCGATTACAGCCACTCACGACGAAAACAAACGTTTTGGCAATAGGACTAGATGCAACAATATAATTACTGCATATTGTTAAAAAATCAATACAATCTAATTATCTTTTTTATCAAATTGAAATAGCAAAGAAGCATGGAGTCCACCTGATAGGATGTAGTTATTGCCGCCCATGGATATCTGTAAGCAAGTTAATATAGACCGGGTTATATATGAAGTCGATCACAGATGCGTTGCTATTTCCGAGGACTAAGATGGTCGCCTCATAGATATGTGAGCCGTCTTGACACTTCCACGTTCACGCAAGAACTGCTTCACGCTAGAAATTGGTGTCACGGTGGTTCCTCCCCAGTCGAACTACACTGGTCCTACCACCTTGGAGAATATTATCTAATTGATTGCTTTTAATAATTCCGAACATAAAGATGAGTGGTAATTTTAATTTTATAATCTCTGAGTTTTGAGACAATCAAAACTCAGAGATCATAAAATTATAATTAAAAAAAAACAATATTTATGATAACCTATCCAGTAACCATAGTTTTTAACTTTAATATAATCGATTATTGTATTAATTATATTAAGCAAGATGTTGTTTAAACCATCGAAAGTATACATTTTCTGACAATAACCATTATATTGCAGTTGAGAAATTGCATTTGCAACACGCGATATCTTTCACGATTTGTCGATGAAGATGTTGCCAGTGAAGATGTCCCAAGAATCGATTAATGTCACGACTATTTTCAAACATATTAGAAACACATTAAGTTTATAAGAAAGAACGAAACTGAACATTGGGAGCCGCATTTCGTTAGAAGTAGGTATATGTGTCAATAGCAGAGAAAGGTCAATACAATCAAGTTTTGGAACAATATATTCAAACGCAACAAAATTTCGAATGAAAGTGAGAATAGTCACGAAATATCTGTGTAAGTTACGACTTCATTCTTATATGAATAAACGAATATTTAGTTTGTAAAACTAAAAGCACTCTTTCATCCTCCCATTACTCAGTCCATTATTAAATCCTGTTACTAAGCCAAATCCACCTCCTGGTTCCATCATCGGATCTTTGTTTGATTGAGTTTAGCACTCAATCTACTGAACTCGTCGAAATGATATATTTGTCGAGTGGCAAAGCCCAAGGAGTTAACTAGTAGCAACTTAAACGTTCTACCATCTACCTACGGGCTTTATCATCTCATCAGGTTCAGAACACTAAATTATTGTGGTATCATTTCATACGCATACCAAGTTTCATTCGATACACTTAGAAATAAGTTAAAATTTATTTCCAAGATTCGATTACATTCTATAGTTACAAGAAAAAGTAATATAAAGGGCGTAATTGATTTAAATATTACTACTTCGAGAATGAATTTAATTATGAAAACATACATTATTTTATCTTTCTATAAAACAAATCTTTCGTTGGATGTTAATTGAAAACATAATTTTTGGTTATGCTTATACGTCAGGTCAGTCAGGATGAGACCTATAGTTCGACTAATCTCTACAATTTTGCCTGTGTCTTGCCATATGCAAAGATACGCATCCGGAATAAATAGACTCTGAAATTTGTTGTCAAAAAAAGGCATAGGTGCTCTTGTTTCAAGAATTCTTTTCGCCGCCTTTGCAAGAAGGGGACGGTCCGAGTCCCAATAATCCCCTCTCCCTAAATATATGCCCATGTTCAGAAGTAATTGGCTCAATAGCAGAATTATCAAGCTGCCAAGTGATATTTCAAAATAAGGAAATCAAATCCGAAATAATGGTGGATACGCCCATCCATCATCCATAATGAGTATCAATCAGTGATCGTAAACCACAATTTGTTACAACGGAGGTTGTGTAAATAAATTTCGCAGCGTTCCTAAAGCTTATTGTTTTAGACACTGTGGGTGTGCGTTGGATAGCTGTCAAATTTGGTTAAGTGGAACTGCACTCCCACTTTTAGTAATAGCAATTGTAAGGGAGATGGTGCAAGTCTCGGAAGTAAGCGTGAAGGCCCAAGCGTTTACAAAAAACCGACGGACGTTATTAAATTTAAAAAAAAAGAACTGTAACCTTTTTATATCTCACTTTCGAATAATAATAATATGGATAATTTCAGAGATGTAATGATAAATTTAGTGCTCTGGAGCCTAGAAAAGATAAGATGGCTGCCCGAATAATGACAACCTCGACAAATTTCTTATATGATAACATGTACTGAAAATATTTTATAAACAGACATCGCATCAAGATATGTTTGGTAGTTTGTACATTTTTACATTTTTTAAGATTGTATAATAAACGGCATGTGGTCCACCTAATGGTGTGTGATCACTGCCGCCTATGGACATCTGTAAAATTCAGGTAAAAAAGGGGTTCTATCTGTATAATTCCAAAGTCTACAATGTTCGCCTTATTTCAAAGTAAGTCGGCAACCACACCCTTCCACCAACATGCAAGAAACGCTTCATGATAAAGATAATTTGGTAAGTGTGGCTTAGTACCGCCCGAAGAGGTATACACGTTCTGTCATTTAAGCCATATGGCTATATACATTTAATATATGTGTTATTTACTATATAAAATCCGATGTAATGCCAGTATAAATGATTTAGTCCGTGTAGCGCGGGTCTTGATTGAAAATTATACGTGCAGCAAAGCAATAGGCTATTAGTGTTCGATTTAGTATCAGAGTAAACCAATATATTAACATAAATCCAAGATAAACAGTTCAATTTCACGTCGCCCCTAATTAGGACTACCTGTACTTTGGACTCTGCGACTAATTGCTTGTGTTTACAGTATCTTTAATATTAATGGTGCCAATTAGTATGAAAAATATACTCATGTTCTAGCTATTGCGTTCTGTGTAGTCCATCATAACTTGAGTTAATACTAAAAAATAAATGGTCATATTGCTAAGACAGGTAATCATTGAGGGAGGTTCTTTAGTTGTTTAAGTAATAAAAACGGATCAGTTCAAGTAAATTGGCGGCAATCAGTCGAGGTCCAGGTCTAGCAATCGACTCCAGCAATGAAAGATGAATGAATGGATAAAATAAACGACAATGAAAGTACATACTTAATTATTTAATAAAATGTATTGAAAAATATAAATATAATATACCAAATTAATTAAATGGCTAATAATACCTCAATGATTAATAATCATCGTTAATTTGATCTGCTTTTGAAAACAACATACGCTAAGTATTTAATTTGTGACAGTAATTTGAAAATCTCGACCGCCTTATTTATGTCATTTATGTACACCTAGATTTCTTTTACAGTGGTCTTTAACTAATTAATTTATAGTAACAGTTAAGTAATTAATAATTAAATTACATTAGCAGTTGGTAGAACGAGTACTTATATTCGATCGGGATGTTTATGGGCGGCAGTAACCACTTTCTATCAAGTGGACTCAATGCTCGTTTGTTTCTTCAATGTTCTTAGAAACGTCTTGTTACTTGTGTTTGGGTTCGACAACTATTGGCGTATATCATTATTTTAATTAAAAAAATATAATTTTAATACATACGCTAATACATTATAACTTGAACCAATTTCATTCTGTGTCTCATCTACCCATCATAGAACAATAAGCAAATGATTGCATTTCATTATAAACAAACCTTGCCCAATGAATCAACAATGGAGTTTAGTGAAAGTCATTATGCTTCGCTTGTGATAAACAATACTTATAGAACAAATGTCATTCAAACTAATAATAAAATTTTCAATTATACTTCATTTGTTTGAGTTCGACTTGATAATTAATATTTTGATTATATTTTTACATTTGACGGTTAAAATAAAAAGAAAGTCAATTGATATTAAAACAACGCTCTATGAACATGTCTACTTCTATGGTTTTAGTTGTTTTAATGCAATATAAATCTCTTGAAGGATTTCGACAGGGAGCTCATATACAACAATTTAGACCCTCGCTTAATGAGCCAGAAAGTCAAGACTCAGAAAAATCTATCCCTAGCGGTCACCCATTCATGAGCTTACTGTGTACGATGACACTTAGTATGTAGTTTGCCAATAGCAAAAAGCAGAGCTTCGAATACACAGACTTTTATTACAGTAATTAAATATTCACAATTTACTTGATATTACTATTTATGTTAATAAAACTCGCTGTAACAATGTATAAGAAGTTGCTGAAATCAAACAATACCCAATTAATAAATTGTTCGCATAAACATTAGTTAAGGTCGTCGATAAAAACAGACATTTCCATATACGAAGAAAGTCAAGGCAATAATATAAAAACATCGGTCTTGATTGATTTGCAAATGACGCGCTAATAAATATTTGGAATATTTTTGAGAGGACGCGTAATGATTTTAAGTGCCTTTCGTCATGGTCGTTGGCCCGTGGGCACAGTAGAAAATTTGAACTGTGCCGCGGGCACGTGGGATTACAAATTAATAATTTGATAAGTTAAAATTAAATTGTTGTAACTTCAGTGGCGCTTGTTAGTCTTTTAATTAGGTATAACAGATTTAATATTCACTAACTCCATGATGAGTTTGACGAAATTATTAAAAGTAACGTCACGAAAATTTAAATGGAAGGTTGGTAAACAAAGATCGAATTGATCATATTACCTAAAAAACAGTTAAGACAAAAATAACGCACGAGTGTATTATGCCGTATTACGTACACAAAATCAGTAAGTTCAACAATACTAATAGCTCCGCTCTCAGTGAACATAATATAAAAATTAATAATGTGTCGAACGAGCTTGTAAAAAATTAATTGGCACGTGAGTACGATGTGGGCAAAGCGAATATTTTTTCTTTTTTGAACATTGCAACGCTTTACAGAGAAGAATTGAATTATCAAGAGCGAATTCTCGCATTAAAAGCTCCATTGCACTCTGACAACCTCACTGAATTACAATCTTGAGATCGTGAACAGAATTTCAATCGTTCACTCTACGCCAGAGAAAGTAAGAGTGACAAACGAACGAATGTATTAAACATTTTTGTTAATGGACTAGCTTTAATAGAAACAGAAAATGAAACCTAAGATTACGAATTCGCTCAGCGTGCCTTCACAGTTGATCTTAGATTTCTCTTATTAACGTAAACTCATTTATTTCACTGTCTACGAACATTTGATGTAATTCGAATATAAGATAAAGCAAACATAACTGAAAGTGGATTTTGAAAATAATTATCTTCTAATTCATTCATCGATGCTCTTAGCATCGATAAATAATAGACCTAAATAACATTTCGATTATTTATTAGATGAAATAGTAAATATTATAATGAAGTTTCAAGTCGTTACTAAACATCAGATCGCGTTACATCGATGACAGTTAATCTCAAATCTCGTATGTTTAAATAGACTTGTCAGCAGATACTTAATCTGGAAAGCGTAGGCGAAGCAATCTGAGAACAGACGTCAACAGGCAAGATAGTGGACAAGCGTGAATAATCCGCATCCTTACTAAGATGTCCAACAAAGAACGGGTACACGACAGACGAAGCACAAATCCTTGCCGAAGGAATAAACAAACGTCAATCGAGTTCAGCCTTCAACACGTAACAATTTTTACATTTGAATGAACAGGAGTTTATTGACAAATTGCTTGCTTATAGGACTATCATTCTCATTATCTTCCTTGTGCTTGTCTCTTCAATGATCGAGTTGTGATATTGCAGCGTTTAATATTATATTATGTTTTAATTCCATAGTTATATTTTTACCTTTTTTAGTTTATATCTTTTATGATGTTGTTAATTAAGAAATATTAATTAATTAGGAAAAAACCGCATGAGTATGATTTAAGAATGAAATGATGTTTAAAGATCTTACATCTAAAGCAAATTTGTGATATCTAATTGTAAAATAGAAACTTTCGTCAATTCGTATTAAGGCAGATAAGGTGTGCGCTATTTCGGCCATCTTTAATTTTTATTTCGCTTATTGAAATTGCAAAGCAATCAAATTTGGTTCCACTTCAGTAAGCTAAGAATTTCCTTATAAAATATAATAAAATGATCTTTACAACACTGCTATTGATCATAACAATAACATACAATGCAGATCAGGCGTATGCAATAGAACGGAGCTTAAACAAAACCGCAAACCGCTACAAACGAAACGCAAGGCGGAAAAAAGGACTTCTAACGGTTAAATAACATAGAGTGTAGATGCTGGGTACGATGCAACAGGTTGGCGGTACGACCGGAGATATGCAAATGTGCTCGGCCGGTGGTCCCCGATGTATTGCGCGAGATACAACACGACATTGTCTTATTTTGATCACTCCCTCATTCAGAGGTGTAGTGAGCATGCATGTTAACAATTGTCCACAATAACCTTGAGAGCATGAATGCTCGTCTATCGCTAACTCTCAAATACATGCGGGGAATATGACGGCTAATAAATGTTTAACGTTAATGTGCATAATCCTAGATAGCATTAAAAGTTTTGAAGATACACTATTAATGTTAAAGCCATCAGACGAATTCACTTTGATAAAGAAATGACATTTATATCAGTGTTTAATTCGTTACCTGGTTCGGATTCAGCTAAAGTGGATTGAATAAATGTTTCAATTTGTAGTATTAAAATTCAAGAGCATTACAAACGAGCTCTCAGAAGACTATCTTTTTTCATGAATAGTCAAGTGAGAAGCTTTATAAGGCTGTACCTGCAGAACAAACAATGGGGTCGATTAATAAAACATTCCGTGCTGTTCTTATCTCACAAGTCGTATTGCCTTAGGGCTTCCACACATCCAATTGGTCATTGGTGAATCCGCATTTGACTGTACGCTCATTATAGGTTAGGCTCATTAGGCAATAAATTTACTTAAATTGGTCACGACATTTTTAATAATATTAGGAATGATAGAACGAATAAATAATTAATTGAGGCCGACTTAAAGCTTCAAATACTAGTCGAAAGAACTGTACATAACCCATTTGATTGTAATCAAGGAAGAGTAGTGACAAATAAAGTCGCGGATCAAGAAACATCGCTTGTGCATAAGGTTCATGTCTCTGGTCGCCTTACCGACGCGTGCACTTTCAGAGCACCTTTGTGGGTCACACGGTCAGCGGCTTTCAGATTGTTGTACACCTGTATTGGTGCTGATCGTCAAACCAGCAAGTTTATAAGCTTTTGATTAGCAGTGCCTGTACATCGGCGGCCGCGTCCGTGATAGCTTACGACGTGGGTGTGTTTATTAGAACAAACTTATGTACCAGACGAATCTTTGGTAGTAAGACTTTCCATCGTTTATTTAACACACTGGGTTTTAATTTAAAACAGGTACCAAGATAATTCATCTAATTAAAAGTAAAAGTTCACTTGGCACCAATTACTCGTATTCATTATTATAGATATGCATAATAAGAAATAAGTGTTAAATATATTCGTTACGCTTCATGCGGACAACGAGGTCGTATTCAAGAGGCTTAACCGGTTTTAGAGTTAACTATTGAATTACTTCTTAGAGTTCAAATAAGCTTGAAAAATTATAATATGTAACAATACAAAAGTTTACAGAATATACATAAACATATAATAATGAAAAAAAGAAGAAAAAAGTCATTAAGTCATTAGTCAGAAAAGTACAATAAACTTCTGTTTTTCCAAAATTACAGAAAGTAGTACAGAATTGGACTTTTACGGAATGCTTCTACTTTTGAATTGTATACCTTCTTTGAAGTAAATGAGTAATTTGCCATGAGTAGACATTAAGGAACAAAATTAAGTTCCGGTTGAATGACCGATCTCGCTGTGAATCAGTGGATCGTGACCGTGAAAATATGAATGGAAACGATAACATTGATAAAGCAATTTAGGAATTTCTAGGCATTCAGTTCAAGTGCAAAAACCGTCAGTACCGCTTAATCACAATTAATTTTTAATCCTTGGCTAATTTCCGGTTCGAGGAACTAAAATGACTATTCTTAATTCACAAATTGACGTTGTAGACAAGAAAGATATCTCAACTAGCGTAATAAATAATTTAAATATAGTGATGTAATCATTAAAGTAAAAAACGACGATTTAACAAATACGCTTTTAATACTTGCTAATTTATTCATCTAGTAAAATCAACATGTTAATAAAATTATGTTTTTGAAATATTTCATAAATTAAATTCAACACACGTATATTGATTGAGGCGACTATATTTTCAAAGTTATCGTTAAAACGTGTCTTATCAGTATTTGTAGCTGGATTGTTATGTAGCAATTATCGGGCAGTAAGGTAGACTATAGTCGTGACCACCGGATCTCAAATCCGCCACTGGTGGCTGGCCTTGGACTATTTCCATGCAGCTTTGTACCGACAAAGGTCAATTAGAAAGTATCTGTGGACACAAAAGGCTCCGCACCGCTCAATAGAGCTGTTTCAGCGCACCTAGCTATCGAGATCCTTGTCTCGCAGAGAATTATAGGATAACTTGAGATTAAGCCGGTACTGTGAACAATGCTAATGCATTTAATAGCATTAATTAAGTGTAACAATAAGTGGTTATCTTGTCCGGCAAGCGAACGTGACGCTACAAAGTGTTACAAAAGCATTATGGGCGCTAAATTCATCGAACAAACATGATGTAACGACAAGGTCAAGTTCGCAGTCATAAAAATTGATTCAGCACGCATATTTGGATGGATAAAGTTATCTCGATAAATTGATGGCTGAATTATATTAATATATATTTTTTTCAACGTCGACGTCGATGATAGTGGTTTCAAAGAATGCATATTTTGAAGTAATGCCACGGATATTAGTTCAAGGGTTTATGTTCGAATAAATCAATATTTTAATCAGGCCGGACCGGGCCCATTTATGATAATCAATTGGAATGTCTCAGTCAGGGTTCGATACATCTACAAGAGCAATAGGCAAATGCGTGATTTGTAGGCGGCCCGGAAGAACGATGAGCCAAAAATTTTGATTCATGATAAGCGGGGGCGAAATAATTTTTTCGGATGCCTATAAAATTTCCCGGCTATCAACTATGGTGATCGATATTAATTCGTGGGCGAAGAGGTGCGAAGATGGTCATTTATCGTGGAATTAATGAGCACATAAAATCCAATAAAACCTACTGGTACTTGGTTACTATCGCAAACAATTTAATGTAAGTAATGTGAATAAATTCACGTTTTCATTAATTAAGTTGTGTTGACAGCTTTTTTAATTATTTTTACCGTTATGAAGAAAACAGTTGAACTCAAAATATAATATAGGAGTCAATTATAGTCGTATCTTTACAATATTGTTTATTACTTCTTACGCAATGGATTGTTCATGCAAGTTAATAATTTGCTTGTAATTGGTAACATCAGTCAAGCGTCACTGAGGAATCACTCCCACGTCGGATCTCACGGAGCTCAGAGGTTGGTACTATAGCAAGGAGCTTATTTGGTTACATTGCACAATGAAGCAGAAACTAATTAAAGCCACAATGGCATGCCTACACGTAGTTACTTATTTTCTGCACTTCTGATTTGTTATTTGAAAAACATTCTGTTTTTATTTGACTGAATTGAACAAAAACTTAATTTACCGTGACTCCGTTTACACTGATAAAAAGTTGAAGAACAGAAATAAATCGTGGGAATTGATCAATTGGATCGTCTTAAAAAGGATTCGTCTCAATCGTGATATATTAAAATTCCTTTTATATGATCTGACATATCATATTTCTACAAGGTCGCCATAAATTCACAAGACATTCAATATCAAGATCTTGATACTAAGACGCGGCCGGGATACGCAACAGTTGGAAAGCTGTTATTTGATGCCATTGAAGTGTAGGCACACATTTCTCGCCTCGAAGAAATGAGAACTCCGTCCGGAAACAAGTAACTGATATACAAACAAGCAAGATTTGTTTCAGGATCAAGTTCTAGATATGATATAGTGTTTAGTACTCTGTACTATGAAGAGAATGTGTATATAAAAGACTAAGTTACTTTGCTTACTTAAGACTGTTAGTCATAAAATCAATCTCGTATGTAAGGATTTCATCAAGAATAAACGTAAGTAGTTCCTAAGCAGTAGGTATATCCAATGAATAAATCATCATAATCTAAATTATGATGATGACGCCATAATGTGACAACTTCTTTTTTTGAAAATTATATTTTAATTTGATTGAGTCCGTTGTATCACACGTATTTGGATTAAGAAATTTATGACTATGAGAAATGTCACATTAAATGGATCAGGTTGCCATTTTCTGTTGGTAAATCCCAAACGTTGGCGTCGTGAGTATGTAAATGAGATATGAAGAGGATTTGTCTAAAACCTGTATTCTAGGCACAAAAATGAAATTTAGGCTTTTAGCATGTTCATTCAAGCGGTAGAGCTACTAAATTTTATTTAATGGATACTGGACAGAGTTGTTATCTACCTACTTAATCGCATTCATCGTGGGTGCTTGTGAAGGCTATTTTTTATGCGATGACTCACAAACGCAAGATCTGCTCTAATTGTAACTTATGTTCTGCCTTAGTTTTGCACGGTTTATCTCGTAAAAAAGCCTTCATTTTATAATTATGTAATATCTGTAGAGTAGCAAAAGAAGAGTAGCTCAGACTCAGATGATACGACATCTGAATGATTGTAATAAGTATTATCAAGTTTTCCAATTTAAAATCCCATTGTATTTCAAATATAACCAATTAAATTAATATAACAATAAATTGGGATTAATACCATATTTAGCTTCTCCTGTTTTTTTTTATAGCACAAATACGAGTACCTATCATTATTCCATATTTCAGGTTTAATACTTGTTTTAATTTTTAAAATATTGTTGAAATGGTATGTCATATTTCAATTTATACATATGCATATTATCACCATATAATTTACTCCGTAAGTGTAGTTTTGCACTAGTTAATGAATGGTTCGTGTATAAAATTGCCCGGAAGATATTACGCAAAACGTGTAAAATAATTACGAACGCCGTGCACGTTGAGCTCTTAATGTTTATAACGTGATGGGAATTAGACTACATTTAAAATGTGACATTGAAAAATATTCGCCTTGATAAATTTAACTAGAAGTACATAGAGACAGCCAAGAAAAATTAAATACAATATTAAGATCACTAAGTTTAGATGTCTATTAGAAAAGGATGAAATTTAGATTTTGTAAGGCGTAGAAATTAATAGCCCAAGTGTTTATTTAAATAAAACATTAAGTGTGTCCTTCATCAAAGATTTGTTTATATACCTGGTAACCTCGATGTGCCCAAAAGCGTGACGGAAAAAATAAGACAAAAACTCAGTACAGTATTTAGTTTCACAATAAAACTAACTTGGCAATTGCAGCCTTGTCTCAACAAAGAGTAGAGGTAGTTAAGCTAGGAAATATTTATGTAATGGCAAGGAAGTAAGCACTTATAGTAAATAGAAGACAACCATAGAAAGTGAAGTTAGTTTCACAAACTATTAGGTGCAAAGAGTCAATGGCCACGGGGTAGATATAACATAGAAATTTTAACGATGATAATGACATTTCTTAATACATTAATAATTATTAAGAAATGTACTTAATGACTACAGTCAAGAATAATCAAGAATGTACTCAAAAGTGTCACCCAAATCATATCAAAATCCCATGTATGATAATAAATATTTTTTTAAGATAGTCCTTAATGATCACGGTAGAATCACTCGTTAACCAAATGTATTCTACAATGTACGTTTTTGGGAAGCAATCGTATCTCACTTATCGCTTATCCGTTTTATGTACATAACAACCGGTGAAGACTATATTTTAGGAAGTTAATATATTTTTTCGTTTTTTGCATTTAAATTACAGGAATTGAACGTCTCGGCCATGAATGTTGTACTTGAGATTATCGTCGCTTCTGTAAAAAACTTTTTATTTAGGCTCTTTGTACGTGTCCAGGTTTCCACATTTCGGTCCCAAAAGTGGTCTTTCACTGAAGGCCACATTTGAAAGCTCAGAGTCGCTCAGCGTGCTATGGAGAGGGCTTTGCTTGAAATATCGCTACGAGACATCGTTCGCAACGATGGAATCCTTAGACGAACTAAACTTATCGAACTAGCTCCTAAATTAGCAAGCTGATGTGACAATGGGCTGGCCACATCGCTCGAAGGTTCTATAACTGATGGGTAAGAAAGGTCCTCGAGGGGCGCCCAGGTTGAGGCAAAAGACGAAGAAGAAGAAGAAAAAGCGAGCGACCGAAGAAGAGAGCGAGAAACCGTTGAATTCAGAAGGCACAGGGCCGGTTGGAGTTGCGATATTTAGGGGAGGCCTATGTCCAGCAGTGAACTTCAAATGGCTGATGGATAAATGGATATTTATCGTTACATACATTGTAACGATAAATGAAATATAGTTCCATACTAATCAGGTTAGCTCTTGCTAGTTATCGAATAAACACTTAGTCGTCATTATGGCTTTCGGTTATTTAATTGGATCGTATGCTTATGTGGGCTTTCTTTAAACCAATTATTAAAAAACCACTTATAAGTCACGCGGCTAGATTTTATCAATAACACATTTGCGATGGTATACTAACCTGGAATCATTAGATTCTATAACAGAGCTGGTTACAAAACCAGCTAAAAGCAATAAAATAGAAACGTATAGAGGTTACGGTGTTAGTGAATTTGCATCGATACGATTATTTATATGACTGGTATAGGTCAGGTATGTTAGTCTTGACGCTTTTACTTCGTGTTTGCATTCTTAGAGATTATTTTTAATGCTGTTTTTATGCGATGGAAATAAACGGTCAAGCTTTTTGTCTGATGGTGTGTGGTTACTGCCACTGTAATCAAATTCAAATAAAACAGAAGTAAGCCCCATTTAAAATTATCATTAAAGCGTTGCTATCTATTAGAGTTGATATTTAACAAATTTTATTTTGAAATATTTTTGAATATAAGCTATATTAAAAAATTGTGTTTGATTTTATTGTAATTGTAATTAGGAATATTGTAATCAATTTAATTTTATTTATCAAGATATTTTTACGTTTTTGCTAAATTTACATCGTCTGACTTTTGTTAAACATAAGCGCCGATTAATCTTTTACTTTTTATTTGTGATATAGAAGTGCGTTTGTGATGAAATTTGCACTATTCCCTTTGTCAAGGTAAATGTCAGCCACCAAAAAATAATGATCACAATTTAATTAACATTCCGAAAAAATGTACCTATAAAATTTTGGAAGCAATTATAATATGGCCAAATATTGCAAATTAAATAATGATTAATTCAATAATAATTGAATAATATAACCTCTTTTTTGCCCGTTAATCATGTGAACATAAATAAGAAATGAAAATATACAAAACTGTCATAACATAAGCATAGAAAACATGAGTAAATTTTGTCGTACTGTAAACTTAAGGTAAAATAGATTTAACATATTCGTGTATTAGAAATAAATATTGTAACTCAATACTAAGACAGGTTGCTTTGTAGCCGGTAATGAAATGAGCGTAATCAGAAACCTTTGGTTAGGTACATGACAAGTATTGTAATGTTCTTACAGTAAGTATTACTAACATAACTAATACACGTAATCATATTTTTATAAATTGAAAAGTTACCTATTTTTGCAGAAATAAGTGGTAATAAGAGGAAGAGAATAAATGATAAAAAAAATTTGGAGTAAATCTACGGACCTGAGAGATCTCTTCGATCATAACTAATAAAAATGGAGATGAAAAGAGAAAGATTATGTAGAAGAGAGCGACGAGTTTTAATATAGTCAAACTTATCCGATTCAGAAATTTTATAATGATGGCCTAAGGCATACGAAGAGGTACAGTAGTTAAGATTGTTATACTCTGAGTATATAAGCAATTTATCTTATTCAGAAATCAATATAATAATGATAATGATGATAAATATAATGACTTATTTGACTTCTAAAACATAAAAATGTTAATACTAGACAATTTTGCTTTTCTCACGAACTTTTGCCAATAAATTACTGGGTGCGGCACTTATATGGCACCAAAATGTCTACGGTTCTGGTCTGTCCAAGACATTAGTCGGTATTGGTCAAATCGACGACTGCGTGTTCGTGTAGCATAATTTAGGAGATTTCCGTTTCTCATGGCTTGTTATGGCGGGGGCAGGATGACGGCATGCGATGACTCATGCTCGACAGGGCTCCATTCACCCACAGCGTCGATTCCGTTACTCATGGGGGTAACGAACAGGAATGATATGGAGATTTGGGTAAAAAACAATTAACCAATCTTAATGCACCGGTTGCATGGAGACAAGACGATACAGAAATAACTTAATATCAGCATAATAATCTTGATAAGAAATTATTTATGTCAGAAGATTCATTAAGAAACTAAAAATCATAGTTTTGCTAAACTTAGCATTTTTTGTATAATATTTTGTAAGCCTGCATAAATTTCTTGCCCTTTCAATCTAGCAGTGCAGTTTATATTCAGCCCAGAGAGATAAATACATTTGATATAATCGTTTAATATTAATATTCTTGATATCGAGACGAAACTGACCCAATCTTTTAATTCTCCATAATATTTTCAAAGGTACGTGAAATCTAATCAGTCAAAAACTATTGCTATTATTATATTTATTGCCTAGCTTGTCGTAAGAGCAGAACCACGCCCAGCTGTGGGACGTGCGATTGAGTGACCAGTTGCCTGAATTGAGTCGTAGGCTTCTTCGCGCGGGCCTTGTGGGCCCAGCGTTGTTGTCCGAGAGAATTCTCTGGACTCCTGGGCTCAGGCTGCGGACGCGAGGATCTTTGATGGCGGGACGTTTGGCGTCCCTTGCCATCTCTTGCGCATCCTCTGGGCTGCGCAGGCGACGCGACGCCCTATCGGCGTGGGCGCTTCGCCAGAAGGAGACGATGACTTCTTCGTTGAGGGTTTGGACTCGATATTTTAGTCAACAGGCCTGCAGATGTCGACAACGTTCTGCATGAGGTCCATGTAGGAAATTTCCGGAGATATCAGATAGGACTCCACCAGCCTTTCAATTAGTAAATTTCTGAATAAGCAAGCCCATTTTAACGTTCACTCACTTTGGGAGTAAAAATAAGAACCAATGAATGAACTGGCATTAGCGTGACTCACCTTTCTGACGTCATCCCAACCGCCATAACCCCATATCAATGTTTACTAATGGCGATATTGGAGTAAATGTGACAAATATTGATGAATATAATGACGACCAATGAATTTCCTCTTCTGTATATTCTATCTGTTCCAGATACTCCATATACCCTACTTACTATACTTACTATTACTCCAGATACTCCTTAGATATCTAGCCAAAATAAATATGTACTTATCCACTACATACGCAACGCTTCTTTTCCATATACGATTCTGGAAACAATATTTCGAAGTCACAAGACAGATACTAATACATTTTGCCTCAATGTAATTGGTTATAAAATGTATTATTATTCATTGATACAGTACATCAAGTCTGGAACGCGGCAATAAAACAAATTTGGAATCACTTACGGTGGATAAGTCTTACAAAGTTGCGAGGAATTTAACGGTCCATCTGACTTGTAGCGTATGTGTAACGATATGTGTAATGCTGCTGACGATTATCAGGCGATACGTTGTGATAATAATTTTAAGTAAACGGCCATGTAATACATAAACAATCGTTGTCGACTAAGTTGGCAATATACCAGTGCTGACAAGATGAAAGTCCTACATAGACCACAGAGGCGTTGCTGCCGCAGAAGGACTCAGTTGGAGCCTTTCGTATGTTTCCTTATCCCAATCTTTAAATCAAAATACATCATTGCTTAATACTGCTTTATAGGGATGGCTACCGTCATACCTATAAAACGCCATATCATATAATATAGATCACTATCATGTATTATATGATATGGTGTATTCGAAATTAAACCACAAGAATTCTAACATCTTTGCGTGTGTTATCATTACATCTCCACTTATTTATCAGCTTCATTCTTTAGAAAAGGGGCATTTTTCGTAGTAACCTCGCTCGGGTGTCTAAGTTCGCTAAGATCGCAGAAATGCTTGTCACTTAGTTTATTTTACGTAGTATTCTCATACGTCATGAGTTAAAGTTAATGGTTTATCTAGTTCTCAGTTGTCTTTAAATATTATAAATGCAATGATTGACTCCAGATATCCTCAAATACTGTAACAAAATCAAACTTCTGATATAATACGCTACTTATCATTTGTATGGTGGAGATGGATATAAAGAAGTAATTCAAAACCAAGATGAACCGAGTCAGTTTCAAAAGAAGCTCTGAGAAAGCACTCAAATGAATGATTTACGATTATTTCAACACATTAGTTGCAGTCACTTTTAAAACAACTTTCATCCTATTTAGTGAACTACAGTAGTTGATAATTTGTATTTACAATAAATAGATAAAACCCACTCAGAAGCTTTTAACCGTTACATCATAGAACTATTTTAAATGGTATGAGAAAGTGGGTTAATAACAAAATGTAAACACTGTCACGAATTAATAAATCACCAGATATAAATAATTATTAAAAAGCTTTACAGAGCAGACTTCTCTATTAACAAAATAAGAAGCTTGCACGATAGTGCAAGGAAAAATGAAATCCTTGGCGCCACTGCCACACCTGTCTTCTAAAAAGGGGTCGCGCCGATGTGAAGTGCAAAAACCAAGTAAATGTTGGAAACAGATAAAATAAATACTTTAAATATAAGTAAATGCCTACATAAACTGTTAAATATCTAAGGCAAAAACGTTCATAATGTAGAACATGTATAAAAACAGTGTTTCACATTCCTTAGGCAGAGAAAATTTGAAGAAATGCATTCTATCTTGATCTTATCAGAGTAATAATTTCAGTGGAGAGATTTATGAAAAACATTATACTCGTGTCTATAGGAAAGAGCGAAATCAGGAATACTTACAAAAATTAACTGATATAGGTATAGATAAAATACCTGCTAATAATAATAATCATGTAAACAAGTCCATCTCTTTTGCGTGTCAACACAGTTTTATTATTACTAGTTGCCCTTCGCAGCGGTCGAAATTTGACCGTAATTAAACCCAAATATTTTATTTTCTACTACAAAGTTTTTATATGTA